>JBBPBX010012994.1:0-38467 GCA_038048925.1 Garcialebias charrua
GTTTTCAACGGAGACGAAAACAACTACGAACTTTGGGAGGTAAAGTTCCTGGCTTATCTAAGAACGCTAGGCTTGAAAGACGCCATCTTATCTGCAGACCCAGATGAAGAGAAAAACGCGGAATGTTACGCAGAACTAATACAGACCCTCGATGATAAGAGTCTGTCGTTGGTCATGCGAGATGCCGCAGACGACGGGAAGAAAGCTCTGCAGATACTACGCGGCCATTACGCCAGCCAGGGTAAGCCCAGCCCTTTACACGGAGCTCACGTCCTTATTAAAAGAACCCGGCGAAACAGTGACAGACTATGTTTTACGTGCTGAAAAAGCAATAACGTCTCTGAGAAATGCAAAAGAGGTTATTAGCGACGGACTAATAATAGCAATGATTCTGAAGGGATTGCCAGAATCATACAAGCCTTTTGCTATTCACACGACACAGAGCAGTGAAGAATTGACGTTCACCCAATTCAAGAGCAGACTCCGAAGCTATGAAGAGACAGAAAAGTTTGAAAGCAACCTAAAGGCAGATAATGTAATGAAAGTGGACATGACAACTTTATTAAGCTGTTACAACTGCGGCCTGCGCGAGCACGTGGCCAAAGACTGCCGCCAAAAGGCCGCGCCTTTAAACTGTTACAACTGCGGCCTGCGCGGGCACATGGCCAGGGACTGCCGCCAAAAAGCCGAGCCAAAATGGTGCAGCTACCACAGAAGCACGACCCACAGTGACCAAACATGCAGAAGAGGACCGAGACGGAAGGATGAGGCCAAGCAGACGTCAGACATGCAGGACAACCACGAGGGGGACTGGGCCATGGCGTCCAAAGGCACAACCCACAGTGACCAGACATGCAGAAGAGGACCGAGACGGAACGATGAGGCCAAGCAGACGTCAGATGTGCAGGACAACCACGAGGGGGACTGGACCATGGTGTCCAAAGCCAGCTGGAATCATCTGCCCCGCAACATCAAGCAAAATGGAATAATGGTGGACTGTGGAGCAACATCACACATCATTACTGATGAAGAACTGTTCACGAGAATCGACAAGACTTTCAATCCAAGCAGACACTACATGGAACTGGCAGATGGAAAGAAGATGAACAACGTTGCACTGAAGCGTGGTGATGTACAAATTGAACTGTTGAACTCAAAGGGAAGGTATGTTAAAATTACTCTGAAAAATGCTTTATTCATCCCATCCTACCCACAGAGCATATTTTCTGTGATATCAGCTACAGCCAATGGAGCCAGTGTAACATTCACAGATGGGCAAAATGAACTGCTGGGTAAAGATGGTACTGTGTTCCCTATTGAGGTTCATGAGAAACTGTATTACCTGAGGATGAAAAATAATGATGAAGGATACATTGAGGAAAACTTAAATGACATAACCAACAATGATAAAGTTAAGCTAGCTTGTGACCTGAAAACATGGCACGAAATATTAGGACATTGTAACATGACTGATGTTATGAAATTACAAAATGTGGTAGAGGGAATGAAAATCACTGACAACAGCAAAATGGAATGTAACACCTGTACAGAAGGGAAATTTATTAACAACAGAAACAAGGAGTCAGATGTTAGAACAAGCAAGCCACTAGAGTTGGTCCATACTGATTTGTCAGGACCTGTTACCCCTACAGGCTTAGAGGGACACAGGTATGTCATTTCTTTTACTGATGACTTCTCTGGGGCTGTTGCAGTCTATTTTCTGAAAAACAAAAGTGAAGCGACTGAAGCGACAAAGAAGTTTCTGGCAGACTGGGCACCCTATGGGAATGTTATGTGTTTTAGGTCGGACAATGGTACTGAGTACACAGGTAACGACTTTCAAACACTACTCAGAGATAAAGGCATTAGACACGAAACATCATCACCATACTCCCCACACCAAAACGGAAAAGCAGAGAGACAAGGGAGAACACTTTTTGAAATGGGAAGATGTATGTTATCAGAAAAGGGATTACCTAAAGAACTGTGGCCATATGCCATTCAGTGTGCTGCCCACATTCGCAACAGATGCTATAATAACAGAACCAAGAACACCCCATATTTCTTAATGATAGGAAGAAAACCAAATCTTTCAAATATGTGGGTATTTGGATCAGAATGTTATTCATACAACAACCAACACAAGAAACTAGACTCAAGAGGAGAAAGGGGACTGTTTTTAGGGTACAACAAAAACAGCCCAGCTTATTTAGTGTACCACCCACAGATGAGAAAAGTTTCCAGACACAGGCTGGTAAAATTCATCAAAGAAAATGGTGTTGACCAACAAACACAGACAGATGTTTGGGAGCAAGGGATCCAGAGTGACAGATACCCAATGCAGGAAAATAAACTCAGGACATTACCCAAGATGTCACCCCAAGTGACAAAGAGGAAGTTACTCTTCAAGAAACTCAAAATGGCGAGTTTTCAGATTATATCACTGAGAGTAAAACTGATCATGAACAAACTCAAACAGAGCAAAGTGATCGTTATCCAAAAAGAGAGAGAAGACCCCCAAAATACCTCGAAGATTACCAATCAGATGCGACACAAATAACTATCGATCATTGCTACAGGGCTGTATTTGGTGTCCCTCAAACATTCAATGAGGCTCAGAAGTCACCACATGCAGAAAAATGGAGACAAGCCATGAGGGATGAAATTGACTCGCTCAAAGAAAATGAAACATTTGAACTGAGCACCCTACCAGAGGGCAGGAATTCAGTTGGAGGAAAATGGGTATATACACTTAAAGAAAATGAAGGAAAAGAGATTTACAAAGCAAGATTTGTAGCTAAAGGCTACAGCCAAACAGAAGGTATAGATTACCATGAAACTTTTGCACCAACAGCTAATATAACGTCAGTACGAGCATTAATGCAGATAGCGGTTCAGAACGACCTTAAAGTACATCAGATGGATGTCAAAACAGCTTATTTACATGCCCCAATTGAGGAAGAAATTTACATAGATCAACCAGAGGGGTTCGAACAACAAACAGAAACAGGACCGAGATGTGTGTATAAATTAAAGAAGTCCTTGTATGGATTAAAACAATCAGGGAGAAATTGGTACAAACTATTGAACGATCACCTTGAACAAAACAACTTTGAACGAAATCTAGTTGATCATTGTGTGTACAGAAAACAAACAGAAAACGACACGATTATCGTGCTCATTTGGGTGGATGACCTGATCATCGCTGCTAGCAGCATTGAGATTTTGGACAGTTTCAAAGAAACAATGAAATCAAAGTTTAACATGAAGGACTTAGGAAAAATATCAAACTTTTTAGGTATACATTTTGAACAAGGAGAAGATGGAATAAAAATGAGCCAAGAGAAATACATCCTAAAAGTGTTAGAAAAATACGGGATGCTAGACTGCAAACCCAGATCCACCCCATGTGAACCAAAGCTCGATCACAAAGAAAATCATGAGAGCGACAAAACAAATGTAGTAGATCCTACGAACTATCGTGAGATAGTAGGTAGTCTGATCTATGCTATGACCTGCACCAGACCAGACATCAGTTGGATAGTAAGCAAACTTTCCCAGACATTAGCTAAACCTATGAAAGAGGATTTAATAAACGCTAAACATGTTTTAAGGTATCTAAAAGGTACTAGTGACTACGAATTAAATTTCAAGAAGAACAAGGAAGACTTGAAACTTATAGCTTACAGTGACTCGGACTGGGCATCCTCAGTGGAGGACAGACGCAGCACCACGGGTTATTGTTTCAGTTTAACACCACAAGGTCCAGCCATTTCCTGGAAATCCAAGAAACAACCAACTGTGGCTCTTTCCACATGTGAGGCTGAGTACATTGGGTTAACAGCTACTACACAAGAAAGCCTGTATTTATGTCAACTTTTAAATGGCATTGATAACAAGAAGTACAGCTGCACACTGCTTCATGGTGATAACCAAGGAGCCATTGCATTGTGTAAAAACCCTGTGAACAGACAGAGATCCAAACACATCGATGTAAAGTATCATTTTATACGTGATGCACTAAGAGAGGAAAGGATCAAAGTGGTGTACTGTTCATCTGAAAATATGTTGGCGGACATCTTAACCAAACCTGCATCAAAGACAAAACTTTTGAAATTCAAAGGATGGTTTTTTGGACAATAAGGTCTAGAAGGTAAAGAAGATGAGAACAAGGGGGGGTGTTGGAATATGTTCTCATCTTATGTTATTGTTGTTATTATGTGTGCATGTTATATCGTTGTTGTCCACTAGGGGCAGTGAGTTTCTTGTGTGTAGGTAGCGCTGTTCTAGATCTGCTGTAGAAGAAGAGTTTACATGTGTGCCACTCGTAATAAAGAAGCTACAGCTATCTGACGGAAAGAAGTGTGGTTCTTAACATGAGTGCTGAACGAGAAAACAACGCCGGTGAACATGAAAACGCAACACCAGTCCTGCTCTGTGTCTTTAGTTAGTTAATTGTTCCCAGGTGTTTTGTGATTGCGTCCTGTCTTGTCTCTGTGTATAAATAGCCTGTCTGTCAGTTAGTTCCTTGTGGTGTCCTCGTTGGGTCTCCCCTGATGTCTCCTGTGTTGATCATGTCTCCTAAGAGTGAGTTTGCTGCCCTGTCAGCTTTTTGATTTATTATCATTAAATATCTATTTTTGTATTCCTGCCTCCTGTGTCTTGTCTGCACCACTGGGTTGCCTGCCTGTAAACGCTGACACAAACAGTATATTTGAGTTATGGTCAGTCACAGAGAGAGAGAGACATTGTTCTTGTATTGTTCTTTTAATTCAGTAAACCTCTTTTTGAAGCATATCACATGGTGTGGCCTCTTGTTTTTGCTTATTTTGTCTAATTGTTACAACTTACCCCAGCAGGTGTTACAACCTACCCCAGTAGCGGGGTAGGTTGTAACAAAGGAACACCATGTATTTGACATGAACTCATGAGGTCTGTGATATTCTTGCAGAGGTTTGAATTGGTTCCATTTGTAGTCAACAAATGTGGGTATTTTGTATAAAAGTTTGAAAACTCTAGCTCAAAAATTCTGTGAGTTAAAGGTGCTGGAGCAAAAAGTGTTACAACCATACCCGGTTTTTGTGGTGTTGCTAATACGTAGGTGTAGAATCAGAGTACTGCAGACGGAGCTCACTTCATAACACCATGCTTTATTCAACTTCTTCCAACTCCCTCTTCTCTCCTCCACACATCCTGTTCTCTCCCTACTCGGAGGTTCCCCCTGCTGTCAGTCTTATGCAATTGCAGGACACAACATCCTGTTCTCTCCCTACTCGGAGGTTCCCCCTGCTGTCAGTCTTATGCAATTGCAGGACACAACATTTCCCTTTTCCTGAAACAATTACTTACATGTAAATTTGTACAGTAACCTGACAGCAGAAAATCAAAGTAATCAAATTATTATTTCTGTAAGCCAACAGTAATATGAAAGTTTACCCTGTTAACCCTTTGCATTACAGTATGAACAGTAGTAAATTTACTTGTCTTACAGAACAGTATGAACAGGAATAGTTTACACTTTTTTCACTCTAACTTACAAAACCTGACAACCAGCTTGGTGCATTTCTATCTCTTTGACTTCTTCTTAACACAGCAAGCGGTTCATCAGTATTTCCTGGCAGTGCATATGCATCGAGTACAGTATCATCATTTTGTTCTGCAGCACGTAAGATTTGTTTTGGGAAGAGTGCAAGTTTTGAAGCATTCCACTTGCGCCCATCACTCAGTAAGAAAGTATTTGGTCCAACTTTCTTCATTACAGTACGTGGTTCTGTGAATCTGGAAGATCCTTTGGAAACGTGATCCGGTCTGCGAACACGAACAGTGTCCCCCACGTTGAATGTTGGTACTTTAGCTCTCATTTTCTTGTCAGTATATTCCTTCATTTTGTTTTGCTTTTGTTTCACCCTCTGTTGTATTTGAGCTTGGCTTTTGCTCTTCAGTTCTACTGGGAGTATGTTTAACTTGGTACGCATCTTTCTGTTCCTCAGTAGTTCAAATGGAGTAGCTCCGGTAGTTGCATGCGGAGTAGCTCGGTAGTTGTGAAGGAATTCAGTGACAGCTTCCTTCCATGAGCTGTGACTTCTTTCAGCTGTTTGTATGCAGTCTTTAAGCACTCTGTTAAATCTTTCCACAGCACCATTTGCTCTGGGATAATATACACTTGACTTTAAGTGCTGTATCTCTCTCTCTCTCAGAAAAGTACTAAACGCATGCGAAGTAAACTGAGTACCATTATCTGAAACAAGATACATCGGATTACCCTCCCTACTGAACACAGTGTTTAAAACCCGTATTATTACATCTGTAGTCACAGTAGGAGCGAATGCAACCTCAGGCCATTTACTGTAGTAGTCTGTTAGCACAATAGCATAACGGCAGTCCCATTTAGCATTTTCAAACGGACCTGTAATGTCTATTGCAACTTTTTCCCATGGTTTGCTAGGAAATTCAACAGGAGTAAATGGAGCAGTATTAGTTATTGCAACCTTATCACTGAACTGGCAATTAAAACACCAAAAAAGTTCACGCAGTCTCTGCTTTGTACGGACAATGCCTTGATGTCCTTCATGTGCCAAATCAACAACCCTGGCACGCAGTGAAGCAGGAACAACTAAACGATCTGCAAGTCGTAGTACTAGTGAACCATGGACTGACAACTCATTTCGAATTTGAAAGTAAGGAGCAAGGTTCTCTGGAAGACCTTTTTTAACTTTTGGCCAACCTTTTTCAATCTGGTTGCGCAATAGTGACAGTTCTGGACAGGTTTCACTTGCATTAGTAAACTCTGCCAGAGAAATAGCACACAGTGCCTCTTTAAACACAGCAGCAATCATGTCAGGTTCCTCTGTTGCCTCATCTCCAGCCGGTAATGGTAATCGAGACAAACAGTCAGCCATGACATTTTGATGTCCTGGACGGTAAGTAATGTCATACGTGAAGCAGAGAAGTCGCGCAGACCATCTAGCAATTCTCAATCCAGCACGGCCAGCACCTT
This sequence comes from Garcialebias charrua, assembly GCA_038048925.1. Classification (NCBI taxonomy): domain Eukaryota; kingdom Metazoa; phylum Chordata; class Actinopteri; order Cyprinodontiformes; family Rivulidae; genus Garcialebias; species Garcialebias charrua. Next base: position 6,998 of record JBBPBX010012994.1, read on the forward strand.
TAGAAGTAAGTAAGGTGGTAAGTGCTTGGTGGTCTGTACGAAGAGCAAAACGACGACCCCACAGGTATGTTCTCCACCTTTCTACTGCCCAAACGCAGGCAAGAGCTTCACGTTCGACCGTGGAATACTTGCGCTCAGCAGGAGAAAGAGTTCTTGATGCAAAAGCGACAACTCTCTCACTTTGATCTGGATGTAGCTGCGTTAACACAGCGCCTAAACCATAATCTGAGGCATCAGTAGTAACGTAAATTGGCAATTCAGGGTGGTACAGAGCTAAGGCAGGACAATTTACAATCAAGTCCTTCAGTGAAGTGAAGCTAGACTGAGCTTCCGTAGTCCACTTGAAAGTGGAATCTGTACACTCTCTGAGCACCTCACGTAGTGGCTCAGCAACCGTTGCAAAGCCTGGAATGAACTTATTGTACCATGATGCAAGACCTAAGAAAGACCTTAAAGAAGACAGGTCATGTGGAGCTGGAGCATGAATCACAGCAGCAAGTCTATCCTGATCTGGTTGAAGACCTTCCCTCGAAATGGTGTGACCCAGATAATTTAGGGAAGACTGACTGAATTTACATTTTTGCATGTTTAATGTAAGTCCAGCATCAGTTAGAGCTTGAAGTACTCTCCGTAAATGTTTATCATGGTCTTCTTGTGTGACACCAAAGCAGATGATGTCATCCAGGTATGCTTGTACACCTGGTAAGCCTGTAAGAATGATCGACATCATTTTCTGAAACGCTGACGGGGCAGAAGCTAAACCAAAAGGGACTCTGCAGAAGCGAAAAAGTCCATCATGAGTGATAAATGCAGTAATATCACGACTTTCAGGATGCAGAGGCATTTGGTGGTATGCAGAAGCTAAGTCAATCGTAGAAAAAACAGTAGCCCCTCGGAGGTTTGAAAACAATTCATCTATGTGCGGTAATGGATGACAATCAGCAACAATCGCTTTGTTAGGCTCTCGCAGATCCACACATATGCGAGGCTTTCCTCCATCTCTTCTCTGTGTCACAACTATGGGAGAAACCCACGGAGAAGCATCAACACGTTCAATGATACCCTTCTCCTGGAGATCCTTGATCTCTTCCGACACAGCTTGTCGTACTGAAAATGGAAGTCTCCTGAGTTTTTGTTGCACTGGAACAGCATTTGGCAACATCTGTACTTTATGTATGAAGTTTTTAGCATAACCAACTTCCCTAACTGACATTCCTGGAGAATGATCAGAAGCAGTATTTGTTAAAGCTGGTTGAACCATAGAGGTAGGAGAAGTAGCATTAGCAGTAACAATTTGTCGTCCCTCCAGCTTCATTTGTAATGCTTGGAATAAATCTAAACCCAGCAGAGCAGCACCTGACTGAACAACAATAAGAGTACCTTCAGTAGAATTACCATCATGAGAAATACAGCTAGCCCTTGAGTTACGTCAGGGATAGGGACCTACGTGTGTGACTTAGGTCGATGTTGTCGTACCTCGCGGACCAAAAACACCTGCCTGTCGTAGGTCCGCGTTTCTGACATAGGTCGCGGCTATACCGCTAACGGAGCGCCGCACACATATTTAATGGCATGAGACTGAACAAGCAGACATACTAGGCCATGAACATGCACAGAACTGTACAGTAAATGAATACAGTACTGTACAATAAATAAAAAATATAATGTCTTACTTTGAGCTGGTCAAAGCCTGCCTTCGTCTTTTAGCATCAGCTCGGGTGCGAGCTCCCCCAGCTTCCTTACGCTCCACACGCACACACGTGGTCAAAACTGTTTAAAAGAATGACTGTTAGCTTCTTAACTTCATATATTTGGAGCCAGAAAAAAAAAAAACTTACTGAAAGCCGTTTCTCCGCGATAATCCTCCATCCAAAACAACTGCTCGGCGTTAGCTACGGTTAGGCCCCGCCATTAGCAGCACTGGTTAGCATGTCAGTTCATTCAAAAAGGCTGTCGGCTTTGTATCTCCGCGTTAGCTCGGTGTCCCCCGACTGCCAGGCGGACATTTGCGGCGAGCTCCCGGCCGCAGATGGCCCCTCCGCGGCATGTCGGCTGGTGTCTTCGCCTGTGTTAGCTGCTCTGTTAGCTGCTGTCCTTAGCATGTCGGGCGGCGTTGTTGAAGCGATCACGGGGCGATCGGCGGCTGCTCCTCCGGGCCTGAGACGTCCACAGAGTTGACCGAGTGTTTCCAGCAAATTTATCCGTATGAGGCAACCCTGAACGGACACACGGAGCCAGCTGACAGTAGCCTCTGGAGCTCCATTGACCGCAGTACTGTTGTAACATGGCGACCGGAAACGACCGGAAGTTGCGTAAATACGATCAAATTGTAATTAAAAACGAAATATTAATAATTATACTTTATTTATAAAGCCATTTAAAACAACCACAGCTGCAACAAAGTGCTATACACATGAAATTAATAACATTTAAACACAAAAAAAAAATTAATAATACTAATAATTTTTTTTATCATATTTTTATTAAATATGATAAAATCGTAAGTCTGAGTTGCCGTAGGTCGCAGGTGACGTAGGTCGAGGGTTTGCTGTAGTAGCTTTTAAACACCCTTTCACAGCAATTTTCTCTTTTGCATAGGTAACAAGAGTAACTGTAGGTTCAGTTAGTACACAGTCATAAAAGTAGGTGTGGTAGATCTCTTCTGGTATAATGGACACTGATGAGCCTGTATCCACAATCAGCTCAACATCTGTACGTCGTCCATTAACAGTCACTTGAACGGTGCAGAGAATCTTGTCTTGTACAGCATTGTTCATGTAAAGAACCGTGGCTTCATTAACGACGACTTCACGTACCTCCTTTTGAGTTGAACGGCAAACACGTGAAAAATGACCCATTTTACCACACTGGTTGCATGTTGTTTTAGCAGCAGGGCATGCAGGGTTGTTAGCAAGATGGTCGAAGGATCCACAGCGGAAGCAGGAACGGCGTGTAGTAGCAGCAAGTTGAGTCGTGGAAGTAGCATGGTCCCGCGGCGTCCTCCTCGCGTCCCAGCGGCGGCTTGACTTCGGCTGTCTTTGTACGGCCCTCACGGGAGCTGAAGCGTTAGCAGCGTTAGCATCAGACAGTACAGCCCTCACGGGAACAGAAATGCTAGCAGCGGTAGCATCAGAAAGTACGTTAGCATCTCTTAATCCACTCTCAATTTGTAGCGCCAACGTTGTAGCTTTAGCAAGAGTTAGCTCCGGTTCGAGTAACAGTCTGTCTCTGATTCGATTATTAGCAACACGCTCTATCAGTTGATCACGTAGCATTTGTTCCTCCATGTTTCCAAAGTCACATGTGGCAGCTAACTCACGCAGAGAAGCTAAGAATTGTTGTACCTTTTCATCCGGCCGTTGTACACGTTGTCGAAACTTGTGACGTTCAGCAATCACGTTCACCTTCGGGACGAAATGTTCTTTAAGAGCAGTAATAGCAGTAGCGAACGTGGTCCCGGTATTCGGCAGGCTGTAGAAAAGTCTTTGTCCTTCCGTACCCAACGCATGGAGTAGAACCGCGCGCTTTCTGGCATCAGGCCAGTCGTCTCCCGACGCGGCTATCACTAGCATGTAGTTGTCGAACATCTTTAGCCACGTTGGAAACGGTATTGTCGGTTCACCTGGGCACGGCATGAATGGAGCAGGCAAAGGTACAGAAAGAGCCATCTTCGTCGATTCTCGTCGATCCTCGTCGCCAATGTTGTGTTGTTGCTAATATGTAGGTGTAGAATCAGAGTACTGTAGACGGAGCTGACTTCATAACACCATGCTTTATTTCACTTCTCTCCAACTTCTTCTTCTCTCCTCCACACATCCTGTTCTCTCCCTACTCGGAGGTTCCCCCTGCTGTCAGTCTTATGCAATTGCAGGACATAACAGCTACTGAAGGTTTTTAATGACATCTTCTTATCCACAGACACTGGTGATTCTGTGCTGCTTGTCCTATTGGACCTTACATCTGCTTTTGACACTATGAACCATGAGATCCTGATTGCTAGGTTGGAGCAGTGGGTGGGCATCACAGGGTCTGCCCTCAGTTAGATTATTTTGTGTTTCCATCAAAGATTTTAGTTCTGCAGCGGCAGCGCTTAAATGGGGGGTTCCGCAGGGGTCCATCCTGGGTCCTCTCCTATTCTCTTTATAACTGCTGCCACTTGGTGCTATTTTCTGGAAACATAACATACCTTTTCACTTCTACGCCGATGACTGTCAAATTTACTTCCCCCTGTGACACAATGGTACATGCTCTATTCAACCTCTGCTCAACTACCTGGATGACATCAGGGACTGGATGGCTTTACATTTCTTACGTTTCAATGAAAAGAAGTCTGAAGCCATGTTGTTCCCTCCCAATGACACAATCACAAACCACTGCATCAACCTTTCTGCTCTAGCCCTGTCAAGAAAAACAAAATGTCACAAATCTGGGAGTGATAATGGATCCTTTCATGAAACTCAACAGTCATGTAAACATATGATCATTAAATCCTGTTCTTTTTTCAGCTGGGGCGACTGTCTAAGCTGAAGCCCATATTGTCCAAAAATAACTTGGAGACAGTAATACACACATTTATTACATCTAGGCTTGATTACTGCAATTCACTCCTGTTTGGTATCAGTCAGACCACCATTGCACGATTACAACTGGTCCAGAATGCAGCAGCCCAATTTTTAACCAGTACATGCAAAAGAGAGCACATTACACCAGTCTTGGCCTCCCTGCACTGGCTACCGGTTCATCTTCGAATCCAATTCAAAATTCTCCTGTATGTCTACAAATCACTGAACAGTCTTCCTGTATGTCTACAAATCACTGAACAGTCTTGCCCCCACCTATCTCTCTGATTTGCTACAACCGTATGTCCCACCACTTTCGCAGAGGTCAGTGCACCAGGTACTTTTAGCAGTTCCAGGAACTTGGCTTAAACGCAAAGGTGACGGGGCCTTCTCTGTAGCAGGCCCAAGACTTTGGAATGAGTTACCTCTGCTTGTAAGACAGGCTCCCTCCCTCTCTGTTTTCAAATCCTGTGTAAAGACCCACTACAATTCCGTTGCTTTCAACACCAGATGATCTGTGTTTGATCGTTATATCTGCGACTATTTTATGTCTATACTGTATTCTGTTTTGTTTTGTTTTTTTCATTTTGTATGTTGCCTATGTGTTGCCTGTTGTTTGTTTGTTTGTACAGCACTTTGGTTGGCCTTGTCACTGTTTTAAGTGCTCTATAAATAAAATGGTATGGTATGTTATGGTATATTTGTTTTAATTTCTTATATATGACTTGTTTGTTATATATTGGGTTCTGTAATGTTCTTTATACAGAATGGAAGGTTAAATAACTGTATTATAAATATACAGACTTTACTTTCAAGGATTCAATGATTCAAGGTTCTTTATTTGTCATTTGCAGCACAGTGGTGGAACAAAATTATGTACACAGGGACCCAGTTACATCCAACAATAAAACTTAAAAGAAAAACAGGAATAACATCTAAGATATGAACTAAGAAAAACATCAGCTAAATATACACTAAGCACTAGTAGCATAAAAACATTACACTGAACAGCAGCACGAACTTGAGTCTGTGTGAGCAGATGAGCATGTATACCCTACTATACCATACTACTTTATTTATAAAGCACTTTAAACAGAGTGCTCAGCAAAGTGTTGTACAGGGACAGACAGACCAAGCACAGAACAACAGATTACATAACAGGAAACCGAATGTAGAGACAAAAAACAATAGCAGATAACAACAACAACAGCAATATGACCAACACAGTTTGATGCACACAGGGTCAGCACAGATCACACAGTGCCGAAAGCCAGGGAACAATAGTGTGTTTTAAAGCAAGATTTAAAAACTGTAAGGGAGGGGGCCTGTCTGACAAGCAGAGGTAACTCGTTCCACAGTCTTGGGCCTGTGACAGAGAAGTCCCTGTCACCTCTGTGCTTGAGAAGAGTTCCTGGAACTGTGAGGAGCAACTGGTCTGCTGATCTGAGAGAACGTGGTGGGACATATGGTTGTAGCAGATCAGTAAGATAGGAGGGGGCAGAGCTGTTTAGTGATTTATAGACATACAAGAGCATTTTGAATTGGATTCGAAGGTGAACCGGTAGCCGGTGCAGGGAGGCCAAAACAGGTCTAATGTGCTCTCTTTCGCTTGTGCTGGTTAGAAATTGGGATGCCCCATTTTAGACCAGTTGAAGTCTAGCTATGGAGATCTGACTGATACCAAAAAGGAGCAAGTTGCAATAGTCGAGCCTGGATGTAATGAATGCATAAATTACTGTCTTCGGGTTATTTTTGGACAAAATGGGCTTCAGCTTAGACAGCCACCTCAGCTGGAAAAAGCAGGATTTAACAATCATATTTACATAATTGCTGAGTTCCAGAGAAGGGTCAAGTATCACTCCTAGATTAGTGACTCTTTGCTTCACTAACGGTGACAGAACGGATAGGTCAATGCATTTGTTGGTGATTGTGTCATTGGGTGGAAACAACATAACTTCAGACTTGCCGTTGAAACTCGAAAAATGTAAAGCCATCCAATCTCATGAACACAGCAACATGAATCAAATCAGCAGCAACATGATGTGATTTTTGCAGTGATTATCCTGGTTAGATATTCATGAGTCTAACAGCCTCATGGGTAGAAGCTGTTCCTCAGTCTATTGGTTCTACACTTAATGCTCCTTAACCTCCTTTCTGGGGCAAAAAGTGTGTGTGCTGGGTGAGTGGGCTCATTCATGATGCATGAGGCCCTCTTCCTGCATCTGGAGGTGTAGATGTCTGTGATGGTGGGGAGGATGACTCCAACAGACTTCTGTGCAGCCTTCACCAAAGCTTTTCTGTCTGCAGATTTACGGTACTTACTTGAAGATGTATTTGCATTTTATGTATTATATTGTTGCACTTGGCCCAAGTCCTCTGATAGATTTTAAATTTGGCCCACTCAGCGAAAAAGTTTGGACACCCCTGCTTTAGATGAATATGGGTTGAATTGTTTTAGTTGTTTTCCCTTGAGCTACAAAAAATGACTAAATGCACATCTGGAGTATTTGTGTTGACATCATGTTTCACATTTTCCCATGTAAAGAGTCTTAAACTGCTGCAGATCAAGGTAGATGGTGTAAATAAAACAGTTTTTTTCTTGTAAACCAGTGAAAGTCAAAAGCAAGAAATTAGGACCGTTCACAAAAACAGCTGTTGTTGTAGAACAAGGATGGATGACTCTGGCAACATGAAGCAGGATGGATATCTGGACTGTGCCTCCAGCTTCATATCACGAGCCTGAGATAACATCAATATTTATAGAAGGGTCTGATGACACTGTTTGTCATGGCCATCAGGTCCCAGAATGATTCCCAATTCCTCAATGCCTTTTAACAGATTGAGGTGACAATGAGAGTGCAGACAAGTGGCAGCAGGCCAGGTGATGCCCCTGCACAGATGAATGTTCGTAAGTAATCAGCTCGCTGCCAGCATCATAGCAGACAAAGTCAAAGCCACACCGCCAGTCTGAATTACAGCGTCAGCTGACAGGCCTAAGATGACATTGACTTTGAACAGAATTATGCTCAGCTGAGTGTGATAGCAGCAGTGAACAAGTCCATCAAACACACATGCATTTCACATAGTTATGTTATCACATTGAAGTCATATTCTGCAGAGCGTTTTCCACTTTTTATAGCACTAAAGAATTTAAAGAACACTCAAACATGTTGTTGAAAATCTTTAATTTATCAAAAACATCACTAGTTGAATGATGCAAGCATTAGAGATTTTTAATTCCCTCTTCAGTCATTCAAAAGGCTCTTTTTAAAGTATCCCCAAAGTGGACTTCAATTAGGAACTCAAAGAGATTTTTTTTATTTTTGGGGGGTGGAATTCTATTGAAATTCACTTTGTGATTATTTTCTAGCTCTTTCATAACAGAACACTTTTCTCTTCCTGCAATAAAATGTAATCGGCATTCAGACAATTCAAATGCAGAAATTTCACAAAACAATGGGTCTATTAAATGGGGGTAGAGAAGGGTAGAGAATGCGCGCCTGTGATCAGAAGGTCGCCGATTCAACTCCCCGGACCGACAACATCAAAATGTTGGTTGGGATAGGTGAAGCACTCACACCTGCTTCCACCCTCATTTTCCCCACTCTGGGTCCTTGAGAAAGGCCCTTAACCCCCACCATCTGCTCCTCCAAGCACACTAGATAGCAGCTCTCTGCTCCACACAAAAGGCTGTGGTAGCTTGGTGGTCTGTGGTTGCATCAGGAAGGACATCCATAAAAATAAGTCTTCGTGCGACTTAGTTCGCTGTGGCGACCACTGAAGAAGGGAGCAGCTGAAAGAAGATGATGATGAAGAAGAAAGAATGTGGTTATTAAATAATGCATGAAGGTGATGTAAGTAACAAAGTGAGAAACAAAAGAGAAAGGAGCACTTCTCTAGTCTTTTTGTCAATAGAAATATTCTCTTGCTTTTTTATTTTTTTAAAGGTTGTTCACTGTACATATGCTTGATCTTCCACGTCTATTTTGTATTTCTAATATGATTTCAGCTTTTACATTTTTTTAGCCAATTATCTGACAATAGAGAATACTTTTTTTTTTTAATGTGACAAAAAAGGAAATAAAAATCAATAAAGCAGTCCTTCCAGTAGCCTTTGTAAAATGTCAAATGCTAGTCTATAAAAAAAGAGAAATAACACAAAGAGATAAGACCATCAGCTGTGTGTGCCCATCAGACCAAAACCAGCCACAGTGGTGATTGGAAAGATGCCAACATTTATCAACCAGGTGTCAGTGGACAGTCAGAGACAGATCAAGGACATTTAGATCATCCGACCATCGATGATTTGACGGGGTGGACCACCTGCTATTACATGCCTCATTTTCCACCAAGATATGAGACGTGATGCTCTGCATTTGCAATAAAAAAACCTGTGGAAAAACCTCAGACCACCTGTTAATGTACATATTGAATTGTAAATGTGCTTTTTAGGCTAGAACTATATAAATAAACAAGAACAAGAAAAATGACGTAAAATTTTAATAATCCACAACAACATTTTGTACTTTGACACTGTGCATTTGGCACAGATAAAGTCTGTATGAATATGACCTTTGGGATTAACCTGTCTACGTAAAGTTTGAATATTTAAAAAAAACTAAAGTATTTATTTTAAACTGATGCAAATTGTCAAGTCAAAATGCTGCACACAAACATAATTGTTTCTAAATTCTTCTTCTTCTTCTTTCGGCTTTTCCCTTTTCAGGGGTCACCACAGCGAGTCATCCTCCTCCACCTCACTCTGTCCTCTGCATCCTCTGTCCTCACTCCAACTACCTCCATGTCCTCTCTAACTGCATCCATATATCTCCTCTTTGGCCTTCCTCTTTGTCTTTTTCCTGGCAGCTGCATTTCTAACATCCTTCTACCAATATACCCACTGTCCCTCCTCTGGACATGTCCAAACCATCTCAGTCTGGCCTCCCTAACTTTATCTCCCAGTTGTTCAACATGTGCTGTACCTCTGATGATCTCATTCCTGATCTTATCCATCCTTGTCACTCCTAAGGAGAACCTCAGCATCTTCATTTCTGCCACTTCCAGTTCTTTCTCCTGTCTTTTTGTCAATGCACTGTCTCCAGACCATACAACATAGCTGGTCTCACCACTGTCTTGTAAACTTTTCCTTTGACCTTTGCTGACACCTTTTTGTCACAAATCACTCCTGAAACTTTTCTCCATCCACTCCATCCTGCCTGGACTCTCTTCTTCACCTCTTTACCACATTCCCCATTTTCCTGGACAGTGGACCCCAAGTACTTGAAGTCCTGCAACTTTGTGACCTCTGCTCCATAATTGTTTTTAAATATTTTCTGTATTTATTCAATGTTTAGTACACTTTTGTATAATGTCTTATTTTGACAATAATTCAGGAACCTAGTCTTCATAGAATACAACTGTCAATATCAGTCATTTATGAGCTAATCAGCTTTTAAAACACCAATCTGCCCACATTAGAATATTTAATAGAAGGTAGCAGCATTGGTAATTAAAGAAGGTTTAAACATCAGTCATCATGTCTGTTCCAGGCTTTAAACTTTTTCAGGTGAGTTTATAACAAATACCTAAAATAGAAATGGCTAATTAAACAATAACTATGCCTACAACAATAATAATAATTATTATTAATATTATTGTTTAAAAAAAAATATGGATGCATGCAGGATTTAGTGCAAGAGCTCTGATTTTCTATCAGAATAATTGGATGTTTGTTGATTGCACCTAGCTGGCGCCCTTTAAGTTCAACAAAAAATAAATAATTCAAACTGAAACACACTCCATAAAGGCAGTGGAGTTAAACAGTGGTGGTAATTTGTTATGTTATCCCCTTTCCACTCTGGAGGTCAGTTGCTTTTAGCTCTTTACATTTTAGACCTTTAAAGAAAGAGTGCTGACCTAGTAATTGTGACACAATATGCTTTTCTGATTACCATGGAATCAGTCAGTGTTGGGAAAGTCATAATGTTACATACACCAATTATTTTTCTTCTAATAATAAAACATACATTCATCATTAGTTTGGTAATTGTAAATAATTGGCTGCTTTTTTATTATTTTATGTGTTCCAAAATGGTTAGTAAACTAAAACCCGTTTGACATAGTTAAAGATTTGCTGAGCTTTTGCATCAAACATTTTGAGCTTGTGAACAATTTTAAAATCATTTTGGAGCAATATTTCTGTAATTAAATGTGATTNTTTATTTTTTGAATGTCCAAAGGACCAGACTTAGCTTTTTTAGATATTATTATTATTATTATTATTATTATTATTATTATTATTATTATTATTATTATTATTATTATTATTATTATTATTACTATTATTATTATTATTATTATTATTGTTGTTGCCATTTCCTTCAGGAAAAAAAAAGTTCAAACGAGCATGGTCGTGAATGTTTAATAAACTACATTACCCATAAAGCACCGTCATTCGGTTTCCCAGAATCCTTTGTTTCTTTCTGAAACGAGAAGGTCGCGCATAGCAGTGGTGTGCTGAAGTTTGTACAAAACCAGGCGATAATCATGTTGAGACAGGCTGTGAGACGATTTACAACAACTGCAGTTCGTTCTTCACATTATGAAGAAGGACCAGGAAAGGTAAGAATATGATTGTTAAAAAACGTATTTGTAAAGTAAGCTTGTTTATAACGCGGCCTTGTCGGTGTCCCGGTGTCCCTAGCTTGTTGTTAGCTTAGCTAGCGTCTCTTAACTTGGAGGTCATGTTCGCTATTGATCAGTAACGTGACGATAACGTAAAATAAATACATTATTAATTAAAACATTCACAGACGACTGACCTCTTTCTGTTGTTTTAAGGCATTACGAGAAAAATAACGTTAAAAGAGCTTAAGACATAAAGGACTCAGGATAGCATAGAGCTAACACAGTCAAGCTGCTAATAAGCAAGTTAAAACACAACTTTAGAAAGCCTGCCTTACCTTGGACTGATGCCCAACACATTCTTTTTACGTTTTAATAAAATATGTGTGTTTTAAGACTATAGCTCATTCGCAAATACTGAAATTGTATTAATTTAGTTTACTCGTTTACTTTCGTCTTACTGCTACTACCTAAGGTCAAACCTAAAAATTGTCAGGTGTAAAAAAACAAATTGAATCGGTTTGAAAGCGTGGGTAACGAAACGTAACCCGAATTATTAAACATTAAAAAAATTGTGAGACTATTAGTTACCTATAAAACTGAGACATGTGTGGTCATGCTGTTCTGTGAACACAAATACTTTAAGCTCACTGTGGGTTAACAAATTCAAATAAAAAAAATTAGAAAATGTTTTTTGTAGCTTAATTTTTTTTTATATCCAAAGATATAAAAACACAGGCTTTGGTGTCTGAAGTTGGAAAGTTTGAGATCCATACTTTAACACTTTTGGTGTCCAAATAAACAGTTTTAAGCCATATATTTGAACACTATTTAAACAGTTTTAAGCCATATACAGTATTTGAACACTATTTTCATAAAGATCCTAAACAGAGTTTTTAAAATATTAAAACTGTTTGCTTAATCTTTGGCAATTACAGTGATGTGCCAAAATTCACAAAGTAAAAGTGTTTAAAAATAATTTTCCTTTTCACTATACTAACAGTCATTGTTTCTCAAGTCTCAACTACCCCTTTTACCCAATTAAGCTTTTTTCATATTTTTCATTGTGTTTTTGGAGTGCTGCCTGGGTGTAATTTGCTAATAAAAAATAATCTGTCATAGTGCCCAAATCCATTTTAAGTGCTGCATTTTTTTTCCCCATATTTATTTGGAAGAATGTTTTGCATATTAATACATATTTAAATGCAAATGTATTTTTTTGTTCAGAATCTTTGTTTAGATTTGTTCACACAAGTCTGTGATAAGATGATTTGTCATATAACAAATACATGCAGACTTCAAATATTGTTCTTCGTTTTGATTTTAAACTGCCAGTGTTAGTAAAATTTTGTAGCAGTCTTTTCAGATAAATTCATTAGCCCTCATGCACGAACATGTTCGTATTTTTATCCTAAATTTCTCCTACTTTTGTTCGTACGAAGCGTTCGTACGAACATGCCACGTCAGATCCAACAAACTCTCCTATCCACAGGAAAGTGTGTAAACGAGCTGCGTAAATTTAATGAATCCCACCTGTTCTATCCACCTGCGCGTGCTCGCGGAGAGGTCATTTACATAATTCCCACCCCTCAAAACACCATATAAGGCCACGTTTCCTGCCTTTTGACAGCAGGAAGTGTCCATTCATTCAAAATCAAGAAGTAAAAAGAAGAACTTCACGCGTTCGGAGATTGAAGTTCTGCTCTCAGTCGCGCTGTGGCGCACCGCTACCCCCCCCCCCCGCAAGTGTCGGATGGTCAAATATTTTTAATTTTAGTGTAAACAACTGTGTAGTTTCACTTATTCAGAAGAGCGCACCGCTACCCCCCCCCCCCGCAAGTGTCGGATGTGTTTTTGAACAGAAGCATTTTAAATGTCTCGAAACTACAGTTAACTTCATATTAATATTATAGTACATATGTTTTGTCTCCCGTGGGTCGTACAGTATCAGAAATCAAGAATACAGGTAGTCCCCGACTTACGAGCGCTCTAACTTACGAGGATCCGGACTTACGAGCTGGCCAATTTTGGGAAAAAACGCAAAAAATACTGAGTTTTTCTGTGTTTTTTCACCACAGTTCGTTAGCTAAACATGTGGACACACGTTTCCGATCATTTTTATGCACTCATAAGCAGTTTTTCGATGAAAAACGAGTGTTTGTAGTCGCGCTAGCGAAACCGTTCCAACTTACGAGCGAAATTCCGGACTTACGAGACACGTGGCGGCCGTTCCAAGTTACGAATTTTCGCTTTACGAGCGCCTCGTTGTAACGGAACTCGCTCTTAAGTCGGGGACTACCTGTAAATGGTTTGATCTGAAAATGGCTTCAAACAAACGTCTCGCCGCAGCACGGACAGAAGGTGGTCAAGCAATAGTCTGCGTTATGGATGGAAAATAAATGCCATGCTGCGCGCGTGCCAACATGTTTTGCAGCACAAATGAGTCATGCGCGCTCCTCCTGGTCATCGCGCAACCACATTCTGCAGGTTATATTTCGAATCAGATATAATAATCTATTGCTCCGATGGTGTTTGGCACAGCAGTCCAGCAATAGCATGAAAATCAGTCTTAATTCGTACTTGTTCTGCGGCGGTGTATGGGAATTTTATGTACCTGGGTGTTAATATGAGGAGGGCTTTGATGACCAAGGGGAGCGCACGACTCACTGAAGCCTGCGCGACACACCAGACAAATTAAACTTAAAATTATAATTCTAATTCAAACAGAATAACCTATTGTCAAGAATAATTATGGTGCGTGATTTTTTAAACCCAAAATATTTTCTAAATAACGAAATATGAAGTTATTAGTGGAGAAATTCCGTCTGGATGACAGCAGACTGACGCTCCTAAAATATACGACAGGTCCGGACCACTCGTAAATTTTGTTCGTATCTGAAAAAAATCTTAGGATACGAAAACATTGTTGAATGCCACAAATGATCCTAAATCACTCGTACGCACAGTTTAAGAACAAATCTGTGCGTACGAACGGTTCGTGCATGAGGGCCATTGTATTGCAGATAATTTAGTACGGTATGCTTTGTGCTGTGGTTATTAAACTTGAATGTGACAGTCAAACCTTTACAATGTTCTCATTCGTTAAGTGATTAATAATTTTATTGAAGATTGTGTAAATTTCTTAGTTTAAGTGCATTTGTCTCTTTGCAGAACCTGCCATTTTCTGTTGAAAACAAGTGGCGTCTGCTGGGCATGATGGTGCTGTTCTTCGGAAGTGGCTTTGCATTCCCCTTCATTGTTGTCAGACATCAGATTCTGAAGAAGTAAAAAGGCTCAGAGGTTGTTACTCACCCTTTAAGGTAATTATACTTACCATTTTGATCTGGCGTACCTGCTTCCTTTTAAAATGTCAGGATGATGTGGCATTTGCTTCAGTGTAGGTTGGTGCAGTGACCACAGACAATCAGTCTTTCTCAGCACCTCTTTAGCCTTTTCCTCTTTAGCGTTCCTTTAAATAAATTACCTGTATGTCTGAGAGTGACAGTTATGTGTGTCAAATAGGGCCAAGTTGTACAGATGAGCTCTCGTTTTTGCAAGTTAATGTGACCGTTTATTGTAGACGTTGATGCGTATCAGTTGGGAGCATGTTAGAGTGTTTGTCACATTTATCTAAGCTGATGTTTACTATGAAATTGCTTTTTTTTGGCATCAGATTGTGTGCAAGTCATTTTCTCACTTTGTGTCCTATGTGCTTGTTTTTCCTGCAGGTTGTCAGCTGGAACATGTTTATCCATGAGAGTTCTAACCGTGCAGAAGAATTGGAACCAGTTAATTGTCTTTGTAAATAAAGTCTCCTAAATATGAACATTTCAACTCTTATTTTTTCATATACCGGTATATATATTTTCAACATATAAACTAAGCTGTTAATAAGAATAAAACAAATTTTTAGTAAAGTTGGGAGTATTTTATAACGGCAATACTATTTGAACAGGCTATGGCCAGCTTTTAGTGGTTTAACCTTTTTATTATGTGAACACAGAAACTGAAGTTCAAAAGCACCTTTAAAGATGACTAAACTGTGTAGATTTACTGTATGGTGAAAGGGCAGGGCTATAGACAACATGGTGTAAATGCTTCTGTTAAACCAGTAATTTTCAAATGGAAACCTTAAGCAAAAGCACAATGTTGGAAATTTGCATGAGAGAAGTCTAAATAACTTGACAGGTATTGTTCCCTCACTCTATAGCTGAGCTTTCCCGGTTGAACTCTTCCGGATAACCTTTCTCAGTTCAATTAACCCAGTGCTTCTAGCTATAATTATCCAAGGACAAAGTATTAAAACTGGGTGCTTGTGTCCGCTTATTTGGTGAGGTGGACTAATGCCTGAAGTATTTTTATTTTTAAATCCCCTAAGATCGGGTTCTTGTTTTGTTGGGAGACTGTTTGTTTTCTGATTTAAAGAACGAAAGGGGTACAACACTCCTGGACAAGATGTTTGCACAAGAAACGACCTTATGTGATCTGGGCACACAACTGATGGCTGGTTTCAAAGTCTTGCAATTGTGATGGCATGTTTATGCCTCTAGGCTTTGTGGATAGCATTACATTCAGAACATGCAGTCTTTGTAAGTGATAAAAAATTATTGGACATTTATTGGGGTCAGTGGGCAGTCAGCGGGATAGTGTGATATTACAGAGATGTTTTTTTGCAAGATGACCTTTTGTTAGTAGCTCAAGGATTGAGAGAAAACTGAGAAATATGACGCATCACATTACAGTATAATGCCTGACTCATCAATATGCCAAATATGCAAAACTCGCATTTTTAACAGCCTCTTCAGTAAATGCCCTGTTAAAAATTAACCTGAGGCAAAAAATGTAACCCGACACTCGAGCTGACGCCTGTCGCTGTCACTCCATCTGACGTCCTAATAGCCTCTAAATTAATTTATGTTAATTACATCATTTATATCTCTGCCTCAAAAACTATTCAGGATTGTCCATGTAAATACATAAAGCATCATAATGAAGTCTGATAATCACTGTTCAGTTATGATGAGCCCGTCCTCAAGATGACACTTGAGCAGGTCTAAACTGTTTGCTCATTTGCAGAAAAAGATTTCAAGTGTCATCAGAGACCAACAAACCTCTGAAGGGATACTCCATCCAAAGTGTGTCCTCCGAGTACCAAACACTCAGCATTACTTGAAAGGTGACTGTAAAAACATTTTGTCTGTCTTTCATCAGAACCAGGCAGGAAAGTGACTGCAGAAACTTAAACTCATCTAATATGCCCCTGTAATAATCCAAGCACTTTATTCAGTAAGTAGGATGACATTTTAATGCCAAAATATTTGAAAGTGCCCCTTTTTGTGCTCTGAAGTTGGAACAAAACTGCCACCAGCTGCTTGAAATTTGTACAAATGGTTCTCATTGTTACAGCAGCACTCTGCTAATTTGAGAAAGTCACTAACATTTAGTCTGTAGCAGGAAAAAAAAAAAGCATTTTAAAAGACACTTTGCTTCCACTGAGTACAGATTTAGACTGGTAAGGGCATTGAGTCTCATAGGACGTTCACATTATCAGGGCATCAAGGAGTGAAAAACATGCCCTTAGCAGCCAGAGTTTTTTTTTTAACTCATAGTCATAAATGATCCATTCCCTGCCATTATGCACTCTAACTGGAGCTTTTAGGAGTCCAGGTTGATGCCAGACTCCAGCAGTGAGGACCACCTACACATAGGTGTTAGCTGGACAAGGACCAAGCTGCAGTGCAGTGCTGGCATCTTATGAAAAGTACATAAGGGTGAGCTGGCACACAGCATTTTGCAGAGGGGGTGTCCGCAGCGGTCTATATCACATAATTGCGACAGGCTTGCCATGCAGTGTGTCACTGAGTGGTCCCAGTAACGAAGGAGTGGGCAGATGGAAAAGAATACATTACAGCAGAATTGCACATCCAGAATATCATGTCTTTTGCAGTTTTTTCGTGCTGCATTCAGTAGAAGTTGGATGGAAAAGAGTGTTTTCGAGTTTACCAGATTTATTATTATTTTCGCTAAATATTCATTCAACCGTTATTTAGTCAGGTTAATCTCATTGAGCCTCGAGGACTCATTTACAAGAGAGACCTGTCTACAAACTAAAGAATGATGACAACAGCAACAGTAGAGTTTCCTTAAACAATCAACAATAGACAAACAGAGTAATACAGATTTTTTTAAACAAATTTAAATAAAGTAGCAAAACATAAGGTAGATGTGGAAAATCAAAAACAGGAACATGTCTGCATTGGTTTTTGTCAGGATTCCAACAAATATGTTCGTTTTCTACGTTTTGATAGTTTTGATCCTTTAAAGTGGGGTTCTGAGGAAAGGTCATGAGCAATTAATATCTTACCTGATACAGATAGCTATTAGAATGACTTCAGATTGGAGAAATGGGGTTTATTCAGACCAGAATGACAGGCTAAAAGCTAATCTGAAGTGGAGTAAAACCAGAATGAATTACAGTAGTCCCTCGGTTATTGCAGGGGATCCGTACCCTGAAGACCCGTGGCCTCGATAAGTGAAAAACCGCCAAGTAGGAAAACCAGTACAAGTGTAGTTATTAGTCGTTTATTTTTATTATATATTTATATATAAGGACATTTTAAACCCTTCCCATGCTCTTGCAATATTCTAAACTCTAAACGCTCTAAAATAACACAGAATGTCATGAGTTCAGCTCTTTGCCTCTTGAGCACTTTGCCACCTGCTAGAGCTCTTGGCCACGCCCACTTCTCTGCTCTGCACGGTGAACAACTGATCATGCACGGAGAACAGCTGATCAGCTGCAGCCATAAGTTTATCCTGCAGTGTGGGCTGCACAAATGTGCAGTGGGTACTAAATAATTTTAAAAGATTTATTTTAAAATAAAAATTCCATGCCAGTCGTACAGCTCATCCATCAGTCAGCCAATTGCGTGTCGTGTCCAATCTTATTTTGCAAAACCACAATAGAGCGGGTCCGCGATAAATGAACCGCGAAGTAGCGAGAGACTACTGTACTCCTTTCTTTAAATAACTCCAATCTCAAAATGTTAATTGCAGTTCACCCATCCATTCATCTATTTATTTTGCCCACTTCTTCATTCTGGGTCAGAGGGCATATCTTCACAGTCACTGACTGTATAAGAGGAAGGCTACATCGAGGGCAGGTCACAAGTTAATCTCAAGGACAAATTGAGACAAACAAGACAAAAATAGTCAAACATTTTCACACCTAAGGATAATTCAGAGTTATCAGTTAACCAAGCATGCATGTTTTTAGTCTGCTGGAGGAAGCCCTATGTGCATGGACATAACCTGCAAACTTTACACAGAAAGGCTCCATGCAGGCCTAGATCCTGCAGCCGTTTTGATGAGAGGAGACAGGTACTGCGAAGCAGTTTACACAAATGCTATTTAACGAAACCTTTATTTTAATGTTTATATTGCTTTTCACCATTTGTCTAGCAGAAATGTATTCTACTTGGTGTCTCAGGCTGAACTAGAAGTGCTTAAACTAGCTGCCGTTGCTGCCATTTGTGAGTCTAACTATAATGTGAAACGCACAATTAACAAGTGTGACCAAAGTTTAAAAAACAGCATTCACTCAAAACCACAATGCATTTTTTTTTGTCTTCTCTTTGGTCATGTTAAAACAAAATGGAATGTGACGAGATTTAAAATAAATAAAAGTAGCACAATGATTTAATTGATGATTCCCTGATTGCAAGTTTGTTATCTAATGAAAAGTCTATTGTTAGATAAAAAATGTTATTTAATTATACATACAAATGTGTTTTTAAATTATTTTTATTTTATAAATGCCATGCCCGTGGGTCCTTCTGGGTGGAGTTTGCATGTTNTAAATTCAAAGATAATTTGTTTAATTTAAACCAAGTTTGTATTTTTATAAATTCTGTTTTCATCATATCCAAAATCTGTTTTATGTCATTACCCGAACTGAAAAAAGTGGTGTCATCGGCAAAAAGAACACATTTAAGTAGTGCTGACACATTTACCAAGTCATTCACATATAAAATAAACAACTTTGGTCCAAGCACAGAACCCTGAGGAACTCCACAAGTGATATCACGGAGGTCAGATCTAACATCATTTATTTGCACAAACTGTTTCCTGTCCTTCAAATAGCTAGATACCCACTGTAATGCTGGTCCTCTAATACCATATTTATTTAGTTTTTCAAGGAGAATGGTGTGGTCAATGGTATCAAATGCTTTTTTTAGATCAACAAAAACACTAACACAGTACTGTTTATGATCGACAGCATTAGTTATTTGTTCCATTAAATCCATGAGAGCCATTGACGTAGAGTTTTTTTCTCTAAACCCATATTGACTGCTACTTAAAATGTTTTGTTTATCAATAAATTGATCCAATCTGGACACAAATAGTTTTTCTAGAATCTTTGAGAACTGTGGTAATAAGGATATTGGCCTATAATTATTGAATACACATTTATCACCATTTTTAAAAAGAGGAATTACCTTTGCTACTTTCATGTTATCTGGAAATATTCCTGTTGAAAAAGATAAATTGCATATATATGTAAACGGTTCAATAACATAACTTATTATTTCCTTTACGAACATCATATCCATGTCCACCCAGTCTTTTGATCTCTTGTCTGAGAGATTTTTTACCATTTTCATAATTTCCTCTTTGTTAGTTCCACTAAGAAAAATACTGTTGGTGCAACTTTTAATTGAATGACACACCTTATTATCTACTTTTGGTATTTTAGCTGCAAGGCTTGATCCAATATTTACAAAATATTGATTAAATTCATTTACGATATCATTCTCATCATGTATTTCTTTGTCATCTTTCACAAAATATTTTGCAATGTTCGTTTTTGCTTTATGACTTTTTAGAACATCATTTATTACTCGCCATGTTGTTTTAGTGTCACCATTGCTCTTGTTTAATAAATCACTATAGTATTCTTTCTTGCATCTTCTTATAATCATTACCAATTTATTTTTATATTTTTTATATTTTTCTTCAGCTTGTTGTGTTCTCGTTTTTAAGAAACATAAATACAAGTTTTTTTTTTTTTACAAGCATTTCTCAACCCTTTAGTCATCCAAGGTTGGTCAACAATATTTCTTTTTCTACGATTTCTTTGCACACAATTCTTTTCATACAGAGCTTCTAAAATGTTCATAAATTCATCATATGATCTGTTAACATCATCAATATACACGTCCTTCCAGTTTTGCTTCTGTAAATCATCTTTTAATTGATCCATAGCTTTTTTTGATGTGTTTATTATTTTTTTCTTAATTGTAACTTCTTTTGTAATGTTTTGATCATTTCTGTAGATAGTGAAAACTGGTAAATGATCACTTAAATCAGTTGTTAAGATACCACCTGTCATATCCCCATTTGTTATATTTGTGAAAATGTTGTCAATTATCGTAGCACTATGAGTTGTAATTCTTGTTGGTTTTGATATTAACGGATAAAGATTTAAACTATACATTGAATTTAGAAATGTGCTGATGTTATTTGAATCTGTTTTATTTCCCAGGTCAATATTAAAGTCTCCGCACAAGAAAACTTTTTTATTTAAACTCTTTTCCAGTAGTTGTATGATTTTATCGGTGAATATTTCTATATTTGATCCTGGTGATCGATATACACAACTTATGGATATGTTTTTAGCATTTTCGTTTAATATTTCTATTGTTATTATTTCCATAAGATTGTCAACAATTATTGACATTTCTTTAATTATTCTACACTTTATTTCATTTTTGACAAATAGAGCTACTCCACCACCTTTTTTATTGTTTCTGTTTAAATGATATAATTCATATCCTTCGATGTGAACATTATTTTTGTTTTCATCATTAAGCCATGTTTCTGACAGTGCTATTAATGTAAAAGTTCTGTTTAACTGTTTTAAATAATCTGTTATTTTGGATATATTTGCATTTATACTTCTACTATTGATGTGAATAATAGAGAGATCTCCATTTGTTATATTGATGTTATTAAACTTTTCTTCATTATAGGCCTGAGGTAAAACCAGAGCCTTAAGGATGAGCTAATCAGATCAGGATTTTATAATCACAGTTGACTGCAAACTCCGAGTGGATCACAGGCAAATGAACAAGTGGTTATGGCTCCATGCACAAAGATTTGAGCACCTGTGTGTGAATAGATACCTACATTAGACCTTTACATTGTTTTAAATGTGTGGCCTGAGTATTTATGTGAGCATTTAGTGGAGTACTTTATGATGTTTGAGTCCGGTAAGCAGATCTTCTCTGGCACTCACGACAAAGAGAAGACGGTGACAAGCAGAGGTTCAGTTTTGGCTCAGTCACAGTAGCAGCCTGAGGAAACCAGAACCTTCGTGCCTCGGCTAAAAGAGGAAAAGAGGCCCCCCTGCTTTGCGACGCAAGCCGATGATTGCTACTTTAAGTGTACGATGACAGCTTTATTTCTTACACTGCTGAGATTAGAGCATCTGTTGTAACTAAATACATGCAAGTTTAATTGGGGTTATTTTTTCATTCGGTTGTTTATTAGCTTCTTTTATGGGGTGGGGGTTTATTTATTTTATTATCTTCAACTGCTGAAAGGAAAACATGAACAATTATGTTTAAGCCTATGTGTGTTTGCATCTGTTAGCTAAATATCTCATAAACCACTGGATGGATTTTAGAACAACTCAGAAACTAATCACTGGATATGCATCTAAAACTGATTTTATTTTAGAGTTGACTCAATTCAAGATGGCCGCCGTTGCTAGTGCCCCTTAGTGAACATAAAAACATCTACAAATCAGTCCGTTTTACTGATATTGAGATCAAATATGATGTAGTAGCTGCGAGTCGTTCACAACACAAACTGAGGGTGATATCACAACTGCTGTTACTATTCGAGGTTTGGCCGAATTAGCTACAACCATGTCATTTCTCATCTTTTTTTTTCTTTTATCGCTTTGTTCGAGAAAATGTCCATGTAATGTTTCGTTTTTCACCTCGCGTCGTATAAAAACGGAGCTGTCGTCATGTATCAGGAATCACATCCGTGTGCTAAAACTAGACCGCAACGCTGTTTGATTAGACGGGTTGTGTTCACATCAGAGTGACTACTACTGTTTTGTACCGTTTGATTACACGGAGAGCTATTATTTCCACTGTTCATCCAGGACGAGTGCAGCTGGTAGGAAAATATGAGAGGGAAATTAAAGGTGCAGTCTGTAAGTTTCCTAAAAATATATTTTTAACATATTTCTTCACTCTGTTTCTATCTCCTGACAGACTGATGTTAGACAAGTAATCTTTGAAAAAACTATAACCCCCTTGCTTCTCCAGGTGTTACTAAAAGCATTTCTAAAAACCCACAGTGACCCGCCGTTAACCAGCCAATAAAAACAGAGCTTCTCACGCTCCTAACCACAACGCCCCCGCCTGTCCCAGCCCCAGCGGCCGCGCACGTTCTCGTTCAAAGGATTGCAAAGCGATGCAAGACTGTTTTGTATGTGACACAAATGTATTAAATTCCCCTTCTTCATCCCTGATCTGGACTTTTCTTTTGTTTGTTTTTTTGCCAAAAGTCAAGTGATCGCTTCCTCCTCCGCTGACTCCATGACTGAAACAATGAGGAAATGAATGAATTTGTCACGAGCGAATTAAACTCGGGTTCAACGTGGCTGCGCGAGGCTCTGCAGATTTCCTGGTGTTCTGGTGTGCTGGACCAGCGCTCCATGTTTTTATTTTATTTTTTAGAACGTTTTATTAACATATAAGCACAGAACTTTGCAGCGGCTGCGACAGAACATGCTGTGGGGGGAGGAGCTAAGGAGGCTGAGCAGAATTTCAGCGAGAGCAAGGGGGAGCAGAGCCATATATGGCTCTGAGGGGGAGGGACCAGAATGCTTTCCCTGTTGAAATTTTTTCTAAGTGCTGCGTTCTACAGAAACTTACAGACTGCGCCTTTAAAAGGTTAGCTTAGGTTTGAATCCCATGGTTCAAGTGAGCTCATCGGCTGCTGATTTTCAGTTTTCAGAGTCCGACAAGTGAAACAGTTCCGAGTCTAAGGCCGACGGGGCTAAATGATCACCATTGTTCTGAAAATCCAACCTAATGTGTAGAAAAATGTCTGACGCTCGTCTTGTCTGATGGTTCTTAAAAGACCGATGAGAGAGACGGTGATCCCTGGGTGTACATCTACAACTGATTAACTTTAGGAGTCAACAACATTCTATAGATAAATGAGCAGCTTCAGATAAGACGAGCCTCTTGAATACCTTCCCAGACATGTGAGCCGTGTCTGATCAACCCGTTGTTTCAGTGATCTCTTTCAGGAGGAGACGGCAAGGTGATGCAGCAGAACTTTCCAGCGCTGTGTGTCAGGAACTCATGCACTCCAACTATAATCTGATTCTCTGATGCAGTTATAAATGATAGCAGGGTTGATTCGTCACTGCTGCTAAAAATACAGTTTTGACGTTTCCGAAGCCCCAACAGTTGGCCAAGTGGATCGGTGTTGCGTTGCGTTGATTCGACCATTCGGGTTTGATATGAAACAACTGAGACAGAGTGTGTGGTGCCACAGGATGTTTTCTGATGAAGGTTCGACTCCTTTTTGAACCATTGGGAGTGGTGCTGATTCATAAAGACTCAAAAAATGGTTTATTGCAGCACAAGGTTTGGACCAAAAGCTAAAAGGATTGCAACAAAGTTCATTTAGGTACTCTGGATGGTTTATTGTTTTATTGAGACGTTTCATCCAAAGGATTTCTTCAGTCCCCGGAGCCACATGCAAACTCAGGGAGAGGGCGGGCCCCAGATACCATCCCATCACCAGCAAACTGGTTGGTCCAACACACGAGAGCGCTGCCCACGAGACCGTGGCTCCTCAGACTGATGAAGTCCTTTGGATGAAGGATGAAACGTCTCAACAACAAAAATAAACTGTCCAGAGTACCTGACTGCACTTTGTTGGATTTTTATACCTGGATTATTGAGCATGAACTTTGATGAAAGATTGTGTAGGTAGTTTAACCAACCAAACAAAAAAAGAAGTTAAATCGTGTGAGTGAGAAATGTTTCGTCCCCCATCCAGAGGACTTTGTCAGTCTGCGGCCTGCCAACAAGATCTGTCCCATAGGTAGCATAGTTTAACCAAAGTTTCAAACAAAGAGAAAACTCCCATAATAGTGCAATACAGGTAGTCCCCGATTTACGAGCGCTCTGATCTACGAGGTTCCAGACTTACGAGCTGGCGAATTATTGGAAAAAACGCAAAAAATACTGAGTTTTTCTGTGTTTTTTCACCACAGTTCGTTAGCTAAACATGTGGACACACGTTTCCGATCATTTTTATGCACTCATAAGCAGTTTTTCGATGAAAAACGAGTGTTTGTAGTCGCGCTAGCAAAACCGTTCCAATTTACGAGCGAATTTCCGGACTTACGAGAAGCGTGGCGGCCGTTCCAAATTACGAGATTTCCGGTTTACGAGCGCCTCGTTGTAACGGATCTCGCTCGTAAATCGGGGACTACCTGTAAAGCTGTTTGAGTGGATCATGAGAAATGAAATACTTGTTGGCATGATTTCTCTTCAGTTCAGTTTATTTACGGTATATAGCACCCATTCACAACAACGTTTAAAACTTTAAGAGGTTTAGATTGAAAAAAAAGTGTCAATATAACTAAACTTAATATCGGAGCCCTGGAAATAAAGCTAATAGGAAATATTTAGCATTTATTATTTTCTTTTTTCAACTGTAACATAGCAGAAATGATCAGTGCTGCAACAGTTCTAAATATAACTATTTAAATTGTTTTTACTAGCTAAAGCCCCGTTCTCTTTGTGCTCTGGTTTTATCTTCCTCTCAGGACAGCTCACTTTAAATGGAAACAAAGTAATTTTACAAGGTTTTTCCAGCACTGTAAAGCTGTCCGTTGTGTAAATATTGTTCCATTTCCCCTGCTGAACAAGCCACGCACCATGCGGTCGTCGTGGCTGAACACGAGTAAAATCGTTTCACGTGTTTGCGTGTGGCTTTGAGATTTGAGGTAAATACGGGAGCTGGATTAGCAGCACATCTTGCATAGCGAAGGCTGTGATGCGGCTTCCATGTTTATCAATGGAAAATTACTAAACTGAAATTTTGATGCTTCAGAGTCTCTATAAGGCATAAAATAGTTGCAAAATAACGGGAGTCTAGAATTCCTTGAAGGAATACATAATGCTTGCACCATTCTGCCACATCTTTCAATGTGTTGATGCTTGGAGTACATTGAGGACGACTCTCAGCTACTTCCGCACAAACTTTCCCGCATCATTAATTCTCAGGAAGTTGTACAATTTTTGTGTTGTCAAACGTGCATTGGATATAGGCGCCATCTTGAATTGAGTTGACTCCTGCCAGTCAGTTGTAGATGAACAACCCGTGGTTACTTTCTTAAAGTTTACCGTATTTCTCGGACTATAGGTCGCACCCAAGTATAAGTCGCATTGTCCAATTATTCCCAAAGAATTGGAAAAATCCATATACAGGTGGTCCCTGACTTACGAGCGAGTTCCGTTCCTCCGACTATCTCGTAACATGAAAATCTCGTAAATCGGGGACTACCTGTATATAGGTATAAATACCACACGAGCCGCCACTGAACACGTACATGTGCGGTAATGAACAGTTACCAAGCATTTCAACTATCCTAACACTTTAAAACGCTTTAAAAAAAAATCTTACTTTGAGCTGCAGCTGTTTGCCTTCGCTCCACTGCGCTACGTTCGAGCTCCTCAGCTTTCTGTAGCACCACGCAGTCCAAACCCTTTACAGGAAGGACTGTTAGTATGCTATCTTCATACATTTGGAGCCAGAACAAAGTTTTAATAAGTTTTAATAACTTACCGAAAGCCATCTGCGCGCGCCGCCATTAGCTGCACCTGTTAGCCTAGCCCCTCCAACTCCGTTGTTGCTGTTGGGCATAGCTGCACCTGTTAGCTTAGCCCATCCAAAAAGGCTGTCGGCTTTGTTTCTTCAAGTTAGCTGGGTGTCCCCCGATATCTTCAGCTTCTAGTCCGACATCGAGGCAAGCTCCAGGAACCTCTGATCGCACAAAGCCGGCTTTCGGATAGAAGCTATGAGGCTAATGTTAGCTCGTTGCTAATCCAGTCCGGGGCTGCTGCTCCAGGCCTGACATTTCCGGGCAGTCCGGTTTAGCTGCACCTCTAAAAAGGCTGTCGGCTTTGTTTCTCCAAGTTAAGCTCGGTGTCCCCTGATATCTTCGGCTTCTAGTCTGACAT
This sequence comes from Garcialebias charrua, assembly GCA_038048925.1. NCBI lineage: Eukaryota > Metazoa > Chordata > Actinopteri > Cyprinodontiformes > Rivulidae > Garcialebias > Garcialebias charrua. The sequence goes on from JBBPBX010012994.1 coordinate 33,468, forward strand.
TGAGGCAAGCTCCAGGAACCTCTGATCGCACAAAGCCGGCTGTCGGATAGAAGCTACGAGGCTAATGTTAGCTCGTTGCTAATCCAGTTATCTTCGGCTTCCAGTCCGACATCGGACAAAGTCGGCTGTCGGATGGCTCACTCGTGGGCACTGCCGAAAACTGACTGACTGCCGAAAACTGGCGTAAACTGCCGCAAAACTTTGTAAATCGGCTTAAAATTTAAAAATTATGCACTGTACTGTAATTATAATAATAATACTTTATTTATAAACAACCACAGCTGCAACAAAGTGCTGTACACATGAAATTAAGAACATTTAAACACACAAAAAAATATAATAATATATATATATTTTTTTTTTCATATTTTTATTAAATATGATAACCTCGTAAATCCTGAACCTCGTACGTAAGAGCGTTCGTAAATCGGGGACCACCTGTTTAGGTCGCACCTACGTCAAAATGTGGACCGTGTTGTTTAGCTCTGCTGCAAATGTCTCTTCCACAGGAGCGCACAGCAAGGCTTTTAAGAAGATTAACACTTAAAAACAATTAATTGTTTGATGAAAAATTATAGAAAATAAGGCAAAGAAGGCAACGCCCGCATGTCTCAATGACTATCGCCCAGTAGCACTCACCCCCATCCTGATGAAGTGCTTTGAACGGCTAGTCATGAAAAGCATCACATCTGTCCTCCCTGCCTCCCTGGATCCCTTCCAATTTGCATACCGACCTAATCGCTCAACCGACGATGCCATCTCCTCTGCCCTCCACACAGCTCTCACACATCTGGACACGAAGGACTCTTATGTTAGAATGCTGTTCATCGACTTCAGCTCGGCATTCAACACCATCATCCCCCAACAGCTCATCCATAAACTGGACAGTCTGGGGCTGAACACCTCAATGTGTAACTGGCTGCTAGACTTCCTGACCGGGAGACCACAGACAGTACGGATCGGGAGTAACACATCTAGCACCATCACATTGAACACAGGGGCCCCACAAGGATGTGTGCTGAGCCCCCTTCTATTCACCCTGCTAACACACGACTGCACACCATCGTACAGCTCCAACCACTTCATCAAGTTTGCGGACGACACAACAGTGGTAGGTCTCATCAGCAACAACGATGAGACGGACTACAGGAACGAGGTGAGCCGCTTGGCCTTGTGGTGCGGACACAACAATCTCACTCTCAACGTGGAGAAGACAAAGGAGATTGTCGTGGACTTCAGGAAGAGGGATGCACAACATGCCCCTCTGACCATCAACAGCACCGCAGTGGAGAGAGTGGACAGCACCAAGTTCCTGGGAGTGCACGTCTCAAAGGACCTGTCCTGGAGCAGGAACACTGCAGCACTGGCCAAGAAGGCTCACCAGCGCCTCTACTTTCTCCGCAAGCTGAAAAGGGCTGGAGCTTCAACCTCCATCATGTGCACCTTCTACAGGGGAGCCATAGAAAGTGTCCTGACCAGCTGCATCACGGTGTGGTTTGGTGCATGCACTGCATCATGCCGCAAGAGCCTCCAGCGCATCGTGAAAGCAGCTGAGAAGATCGTCGGCACCTCCTTGCCCTCACTGCAGGACTTACACAGCAAACGCCTCACTCGGAAAGCCCACTGCATGGCAGGTGATCCCACACACCCACTACACAGCCGCTTTAGACTGCTGCCATCAGGGAGGAGACTGAGGAGTCTCCAGGCTCGTACCAGCAGACTGAGAGACAGCTCTGTTCATCAGGCAGTCAGAATGCTAAACACTCTGCCTGCTCTGCCTCCCCTCCCATTTGAACTGCCTTAACACAAAAAACTTTCTCACACATTATCACTCAACACAAAGATTTTAACACTGGACTCTGTGTCATCAAACGGGTTATTCACTAAACTCTCGGTCATGTGCTCATTCAGTTTGCACTACTTCTCATATTTGCACTAATGTTTGTATTACATTACTGCCTATAGTCATACTACTGTTTACATTCACTGTTTACATTTATTAATACTGTTTACATTTATTACTACTGTTTACATTTACACTACTTTTATCTACACTACTGCAGATACATATACAGCATTCTCTGACTAGCCTTATCTAAGGATGCCAAATGTGCCTTATGTGCCTTACTTCATATGCCACTTTGCCTATATACCAACATCAACTACCTCATACATATACTGTGTACATTAACTTATATGCTGCTGTGCCACTCTTTGCAAATGTCAACGCTAGAAACTTCAGTTTATTTTATAGATATACGTTTTATACTTTTTATACTACTATGCAAAAACTCAGGACAGTATTACACTTTTATTATTTCATTTTATGCTTATGTTCATTGGGTGTTTGGTGTTTTAGGGGTGTTTGGTGTTTCAGTGTTGGTGTAAATTTTCATACTTTTATACTATTATGAAAAAACTCAGGACAGTGTTACACTTTTTTACTATTTTATGCTTATGTTTATTAAATGTTTTAGTGTTTAGTGTTTAGATGGTTACTGTTGCACCGAGGGACTGAGAGAAACGCAATTTCGGTCCTGTGTATGTCCTGTACATATTGCAGTTCTGACAATAAAGTTGACTTTGACTTTGAAATACTGTATGTGTCTGAGCTGAACTTTTCTTTAATAAATGAATAATTTTAGCAGGATAAACACCTAAAAAATATATTTGTTAGCTGACATTATTGTAAGAGTGTGTCTCAGTTTAATTTTTGTTAATAAATCATTACAAATCAGCTTATTTTATAAAAAGCCATACTGTATACTGTATAGGTCGCACCTGACTATAGGTCGCAGGCCATGAAAAAATGATAAAAAGCCGCGACCTATATTCCGGAAAACACAGTAATTCAAATCTGCCCAGTGATTCATGAGGCTAACTATACAGACAAGCTAATACACTTGAACAAGGGCAAAAACATTTAAGCTCCATCTTTTACAGTGACACGCAGGCATAGTATACTCCCTTAAAAGTGCCCAATGATACATGACATGTCATTAGGCACGCGTCATTGATACGTTAAACACTTATTACGTTTGCATATTCAGTGAATTATTGCATAATACTGTAGTTCTCTACTTGCTACTTAATACTCGAACGTTTTGCTTTGATACTGTTTTATAAATTCTATAGCATGTTTTTAATACAAAGCCAACTGTTGTACAAAGTTTGTTGTACATTTATTCAAATAAAAGCATCAGATAAATTTGGAAAATGTTCATTATGCTTAAAAATCTACATAAATTGACGATTACATTGTACGAACTAGTGTACTTTGGTTTCTAAGCACACTACAAAAATGTACACTGCTCCACTGTTCATCATCATTGTTTTTTGGGCAGATTTATGCTCCGCCCACAGTGACGGTATTAACCAATCAGCTCCTCGCTGCCTCAGCTCCGTAGGCGTAGCCTTCATAAGAGCTCTGCCTGCTGGACCTGCTCATATTTTACCACCGATTGTAGATCACACGTCGCATTTTCGAGCTCGTTTCGTGCATACACAGTCATTTCGTTAAGTTCATGATCGTCTGACGGGGTTTCTTCCAACTCGGTCTCTCCGCGGATGACACGTCGTCTCCGACCAGTTGGATGCTGAAACTAGCAGCGATGCGGCGGCCCTGCTGTTAACTCATTGGACCAGCCGAGGGAGGAAAAAGAACATCTGCTTCGCCGGTTCTTTCTCTCTCGGGGGAGACTGAGAGAATCCACCATGAAGCTCAAACCGAATCAGACCAGGACATACGACGGAGAGGGTTTTAAGAAAAGAGCAGCTTGTCTGTGCTTCAAGAACGACCGTGAAGAAGAGGTGAGGATACCCTCCGCAATTTATAAATTAACCCACCCATACTAAATTTCTCAAGGGTACGCTTTAATTTGTGGCGTATGAAATTATTAATGTTTTTATTTTTTTTCTCGAGGCCTCTTGAGTTTTTATTTCGTGCTGTGGCTGCAGCCGATGCGCCCTGAGCTATCCAGTTTGGGCTAGTTTGAGAAGCACGTAGAGGGAAAAAATATAAAGGAAGCGTCCTCTAACGGCAAAAAACTAACGGGACGCGACTTTCGGAATAAAACCCTTCATCCAGAGTTTAGCTTGAAACTGCTTCCAATAGACACGCAAATGCTTTTATTTTGAAGGTACGGTCCTTTATCCGGTGACCTGCTGGCTAGCTTGCGTGTAGCCTCGCGCAGGGTGGGCGAGGCGATCTTTTACACACTTGATTTAATAGCGGGGTTAACACGCTCGTGCTTCTTCCGTTGATTTAAGATTAAAGACCATACAAGTGCTTCTGAGTTAGTTTGTCACGTTTCGCGTCGGTTTGTTTATAACGCCATTAGTGTCAGCATCTACAAGCTTCTGTATCCCGCCAGTGTTGTGCCGAAAAAGGCATCCTCGTCAAGTGGGTCATTAATTATTTAAAGGGCCCTTCAGCACATAAAAGGCAGATAAACACATTTTAAAGGCTTTATTAGGTGAATACTTTTACCCACTACGGTTAGCTAGTTTTCATAAGGTTTTGCTTTAGCCCTGAAATGCAACACTGAACACAAAGTGTTTTAATAAATCAGTTAATTTTCACATATGTTGTGGTTTTCATAGCCACCTTGTTTTCTAATGGAACAGTAACAACAGTTTAATCTGTGTAGTTTGTAATCAACTAGTCAACCATGACACATTCAATAAATAAATAAAAGAAAGAAAGGAACTAGCAAATAAGTATGATGTAAAAACAAAAAACGGCAAGGAAATTGTATAAAACAACTAAACAACAATGTGTTTTATAAATACAGTACTTGCGTTTATTATCATCTTATGCACGTTTTATTTCTGGAAATTTACTGGTTGACCATTTCCCAGTGAGCATACTGTATATTCAAATCCATAAGTCGGGGTCTAAATTTATCCTCCTGTCAGCATGGTATGAACAAAACGTTACACTATTTCCAGTTAAAAATATCCTGAGGCAGTCACTGCCTGGCCCTCACTTACCCAAAAAA
>JBBPBX010012994.1:39839-53154 GCA_038048925.1 Garcialebias charrua
GGCACTCACAGAGGAGTGTCGGTGGAAGGGATTAAAGGAAAGGGAACAATTGGATTTTGGGATAGTGAATTGATCAGTTTGTACAGGGATTCAATAATAACTGGAGCTGACACTTTCACTGACCTGAAGACAACCCGATCCCCAGCAGCACCCGCTCCACCTTTTTCCGGCTGAGTGGGATCAGTTGAGCAGTGTTTGGGCTCCGCTTCATGCCATCTGAAGTGATAAGCCACATCCTGTTTGGCTCTGCAGCCTCTCTGAGCAAACCTGCGGTGACACAGAGGCAGCTGGAGATCATTGTGAGAGCAGGAGGAACCTGGAGCACTTTGTTCTTACTGTTTGGACTTTGTGCTGCACAAAGACACAAGAGCGTCGCTCTGCTGCTTACACTCAGCTTTTAGCAGGAAATAAGACATGTGATGGTCTGTATCAGGTCTGTACCACAATCAGTTAGAGCAGGGGGGCCCGATAAGTTGATCGCAATGTACCGATCCATCTCAGAGGGATTCTGGGTAGATCACATGACATTAAAAACCAGACGTCAGCCGATCATCATCAATGAAATTAGTCTCTGACAGACAGACAGGGCAGCCAGTCTGAGGCCCCGTTCACACGACGTGAAACGTTCATTTACAGACAACAACCTCATCCTCTCTAAAACTGAAGCTTTCTGAGTCCAGGTCTCAGACTGGAGATTTTCAGGGGAACCCCCACAGAGGTGTGAAAAATGGACACATGCACAGTCCAGGTGGCTGCAGTCCAAAGTGTTTCTGCTCTTACAACAGTTATAATAAATATAACAGTTATAATAAATATAACAACAGTTATAATAAATATAACAACAGTTATAATAAATATAACAACAGTTATAGTCAATATACCATATTTTCCGGCCTATAAGTCCGTTTTTTAAACTAATTTTCATGTCCTGCGACTTATAGAGCGAAGCGACGTATTTGGGATTTTTTCCCATATTTTTAGACAAATTTTTGGCTGAGATATGACAGTTTCCATTCATTCTGATGAGAAAAATGGAGCAGTACCACTTTCGGCCGCTAGGGTCCATCGACCGTTCCCAGCTCATGTGTCCGACAGAAGCCTCCTCTGGTTGGACTCACTCAGTCGCAGCACGGCCTCCTGCTCTCTGGAGGTCTGAACTACTGTTAGCTCAGTGTTTTACTGTTAGCAAAATACGTCAAGAACCACAGGACAGATTTTGATGAAACTTACAGAAAGTGATCACTGGGTGGACATTTACAACTGATTAGCTGTAAGAGATGTTTGAGCTAAAATTCGATTTATTCATAATTTATTTTCGCAGCGCGAGCACATCTGGAAGACCGTCAAAGCAAAACAATTTAAGTCCAGTTGATTTGAACTTTACGTTAATTTTTAAAGGAAAAGTTCAGCTCAGAAACACTTTTGCTATAATGCCAGCAAACATACCGGTATATATTTTTTAAGGTGTATATCTTGTTAAATTTTAAAGAAATGAAGTGTATCCACTCGCTGCACATGCACGCTTTGCAGCACCGACGTAGCAAAACAATTTTTTTAATTCAGCCGATTTGAACATTATGTGCATTTATTAAGGAAAAGTTCAGCTCCGACACATCTTTGCTATAATTTTCAGCAAACAAATAATTGTTTTTAAGTGTTAATCTTGTTAAAGTCCTTCCGTGCACGCTCCTGTGGCCATTTCGCAGCCAATCCATTTTGGGCAAAACACCGGCCCACATTTCCGGGTTGTCACCTCTGAAGCGTAACATACGCGACACGTCAGCGGTGATGTATTATAGATGCGACGTGTACGGAGGTGCGACACGTTTATGGATTTTTCCACTTTATTGGACATAATTGGACTAATGTGACATATAGGGCGGTGCGACTTTTCAGCCGGAAAGTACGGTAACAGCTATAGTCAATAGAACAACAGTTATAATAAATATATAACAGTTATAATATTTTATTTTTTAGTTTATAAATTTATTCATTTTAAAATAAAATACAAAACAATCCCATAAATGCTAAGATACAAAATATAAAATGAAAGGTAGCAGAAAAAAAAATATATATCTGCCCCTTTTTTCAAACAATTAGTTCAAACAAAAATAATCTTCAAGTAACGGAACAAAATGAATTACTCTTTCTAATATTTCTAACTGTAATACAAAACACATTAAGCTACTTAATTTTTTTTTATTCAGTTTTGATCATTTTCTTAAATGTACATATTGACTTGGCATTTTTACCATCACTCTCCAAACCATTCCATAATCCAATTCCTTGGATTGAGTTGGACCGTCCCTTCAAACTGGTTCAGAATTTTGGTTTTACAAATATGTCTGTCCCCTTAAGATTATAACAACTTTGTCTTTTAACAAAATGCATTTGGATATTTAAAGGTAATGTGTTATTCTGAGCCCAATACGTAACTGATAAAATATTATAATCTACCAAATCATGGAACTTCAATAACTTCAGTTGATAAAATAATGTGCTTGATGGGTGACAGTAATGCTTTCTGGTGACAATTCTTACAGCTCTTTTCTTTTTTTATATATATATAGATGGCCTCCCTTCTCACCTTACAGCCATCCTCTTCACACCATTATGATTTTTAAAAAATTTTTTTTTTTTTTTTTTTAATAGGGATAGAAAGAAAGGAAAGACGGAAAGTAAGACTACAAAATATAATAAATATACACAAAGAAAGCACAAGGCAAATACACCCGACCGCTGTCTGTAAACCTGCAAAGAACATGACAGAACACAGCAACAAAATACATATGTATAAAAGACTTAGAATATTCATGGCTTTGCAGTAATTTCTATATACCTATACCTACATATATACATACATACATATACATGCGTATGTATTCACATACACATCTACATATATACATACGATAGCTGCATGTGCATCCCTGCATCTATTTGTGTGTGGTTGTGAGCATGCATAAGTGTAAGGCTTCTCTAATAGAACATTTAATAGTGACTGTGAAACAGAGATCCGACCCCCAAGACCCGAGGCAGACAAAGGGGAGACCAGAGCCCAAGACCCCAAGAGGGACCCCGAGCGCGGAGCTTCCAGGGCCCCACCCAAACAGGACGAACCACTCACCTACCCCCCAGATCCGACCATAGAGGAGAACCGGATGAGCCCCACCAGCGACTACACACAATGACCCCCTGGGGCAAACAACGGCATACTCACAGGCCCCCGTCAGAACCCACTGCACCGATGCAGCCCCAGGCCTAGGCACCAAGGCCCGGGCACTGAGGACGCACACCCCCAGGCCCAGGCCCAACAGGATCGGGGGACCCGAGCCCCACCAGGCAGCCAACAGGCCGAGCCGACACCCCCCAACGCCCAGCCCCCGACACTGAGGCCCCCAAGCGCGCCGGCAGGCAAAGGCACACCTCACTAGGGGGCCGCGTAGTAGGGGCGCGACACCAAGCAGCCCCAGCTGTATCAAAGAGGGGGCAGTCTAAGTCCCGGCCTGACAAATAGCCATTCATACACAGACAAAATCACACAGACTCATCCTCACTCACTCAAAGACATACAATAACGACACGTTCCATTTATATTCCTGATACGCACTCTATACCCCACCCCAGGTCCAAGACATGTACCTGCCCCCTACATGGAGCAGCCCACGCTCAAACCCAGGAGGTAGACCCATTCATTCTGGGGCGGAGAGGAGCCGACATCCAAGATCCGGCCCAACCCGCGCCCATCCGACAGGACAGACACCCGAGTCCAAACAGCCCCAGGGAGGGCGCAGTGCCAGCCCCGTCCACAGCAACCCCCCAGACCCCCAACCCCCCCATAGTCCAGGACAACACCCGACGGCCTGCCCTACTACCGGACCTCACCCCCAGATTGGCAACCAGGGAACCAGGAGGTAGCAAGGAAAAAATATAAAATAAACACAAGACCCTGGCACACCCCCCCCACCCCCAAATGTGCTGTTGATGTGTGTTGTTGTAAAGTGCAATTTTAAAAAAAAAAGGAAAGAAGAAGGAGCAGAGGCTGGCATAATGCCAGTTTCCCCTCCACCCCAACTCTGATCCAAACCCTTACTGTCTAAATTTATCATTGTAAGTGAGCACAGGCACAGGGGGCGAGAGTAGTGTCATCCCGCCACCCATAACCATAGTGCCCACCCAAAGTTCCTATATGTGAATGTCATGAGGATGCTATGAGTGAATGTCTAAGGTGTATAATAAAATTGAGTCCCTGGTGGCTCTAGTCAACAGAGATGTAAAATTGTTGAAGCACACCGAGCCCCAAAATCCCTACATGTATGAAATTTTAAAATGAAGAGGGCGGAGGTCCGCAGTGAGGGATGGGGAGGAAATTATCTGCAGGACTAAATACTCCAGCAGGGAGTCAGCTCCCCAAGGTCCACCCAAGGAGCGAGGCCAAGACACCTCCCTGACCGCCAGGCCCTTTGAGCTCCAGCCCAGAGAGGGACAGGGCCCGAGGGCCGCCAGCAGCAGGTCATAATAATAATAATAATAATGAATTCAATTTATAACGCACTTTTCATTAATGAAAATCTCAAAGTGCTACAAGGAGCAACAGAATTAAATGTCAATAAAACAAATAATAAAACAATTAAAATCAATAACAATATCAGCCAAGATCAAAAGTAGAATCATGAGGAGGCAGAGTATGCTTGGTCGAAAAGGAAGGTCTTCAAGCCGCTCTTAAAGTCAACCACAGACTGTGGGGCTCTTAGACAGTCAGGAAGAGAGTTCCACAGACGGGGGGCAGCCACACTGAAAGCCCGGTCTCCCATGGTCCTTAATTTGGTTCTCGGAATGTGAAGGAGATTGCTGTTCTGTGACCGCAGCGAGCGGGTGGATGAGTATGGAATAAGAATATCCTTCAGATAATCTGGTGAAGTTCCGTGTAAGCATTGATGTGTAATGAGAGCAGTTTTGTACTGAATTCTGTAGGCGACAGGAAGCCAATGAAGGTTATGGAGAATGGGCGTAATATGTTCAAATTTACGAACTCTCAACAAGATCCTTGCTGCACTGTTTTGAATATATTGAAGTTTCTGAAGGTTTTTGCCAGGGATTCCAATAAACAGGGAGTTGCAGTAGTCGAGCCTGGAGGAGACAAAAGCATGGACGAGCTTCTCAGCATCGGAAAAAGTTAGGGATGGGCGAAGTCTGGAGATGTTTCGAAGATGGAAGAAGCAAGTTTTAAACAGATGCTTAATGTGATTTTCAAATGTAAGATTGGAGTCCATTTTTATTCCAAGATTAGTAACAGAGGTGGAGAGGGGGATGTCTTGTCCAGAAAAGGAAAGTGTTGTTATAGGAGATGTTTGTACCTGGTGAGGGGTGCCAATCAGTATGGCCTCAGTCTTGGAGCAGTTTAATTGAAGAAAGTTCTGATTCATCCATGCCCTAATTGCCTCCAGGCAGGCAGAGAGGGCAGTGAGTGAAGATGGAGATGACAAGGTGGAAGATGAGGATGCTCCAGTCCTGATGTAAAGCTGTGTATCGTCGGCATAACAGTGAAAAGAAATGTTGAACTGATTAATAATTTGACCTAAAGGCAGCATGTAAAGGGAAAACAGCAGGGGCCCCAGAACCGACCCCTGAGGGACACCACAGGAGACACCAACTGTCTGGGACGTGGCGTTGCCAAGACTAACACATTCCAGCCTATTGGAGAGGAAAGATTTGAACCAGTCCAGGACTGTGTCGCAGAGACCGACCTCCACATGAAGACGGTGGAGGAGGATACTATGGTCCACAGTGTCGAAGGCTGCAGTGAGGTCAAGGAGGACAAGGATGGAGGGAGAGCCAGTGTCAGCGGCCAAGAGGACATCATTGGTAACCCTCAGCAATGCAGTCTCTGTACTGTGAGCTGCCCTGAATCCAGACTGAAACTTCTCATACAGAGAGTGTTGTTGTAGGTGATCCTGCAGCTGAGCAGCAACAGCTTTTTCCAGCACTTTAGACAGAAAAGGGAGGTGTGAAATTGGGCGGTAATTAGAAAAAATGTCGGGATCCAAATTAGATTTTTTCAGAAGAGGCCTAATGATGGCGGTTTTTAGAGGCAGTGGAACATGACCAGATTGTAGAGACTGATTTATTATTTGAGTGATAAGTGGGCCTATTGCAGAATGATTGGTTTTTATGAGAGACGAGGGGAAAGGATCCAGGGCGCAGGATGAAGGCTTCATTTTCTTGATGATGGCCTCCACCTCACTCTGAACAACTTCGTCAAAGCTGTTTAGGGTCCCAGAATGCAGACGGGTGGGTGGCACACGGAGAACGGGGAGGTTGTGGAGCTGAGATCTGATAGTGTCAACTTTGGTTTTAAAAGATGAAAGAAACAGGTCGCATTTTTGAGCAGAGTCCTCAAGAGTTTGCTTAATGGGATTAAGCAGACGAGTGATTGTGGAGAAGAGCTGTTTAGAGTTTCCAGGGCAGGTGTTGATGATGTTAGAATAATATTTGGAGCGTGCTTCTTTAAGAGAATAGGCGTATGCTTTCTGATGTTCTTTATATGCCTGCTTATGCACAGACAGACCAGATGATTTTACACGTCTCTCAATAGCACGGCCAGTTGCCTTCATCTTGCGCAGCTCATCAGTGTACCAAGGGGCTGAGCGCGAGAAAGACACCAGTCTTGTCTTTAAGGGGGCGTGTAGGTCCAGGAGCTCCCGAAGAGATTGGTTGTAGTAATCCACAGAGTCATCTGCAGAAGAATGATTGACAGCGGTCAGGGTGTGAAGATCGGCAGACAGAACATCAAGGGAAATGTTTTTAAGGTCACGGAACTGGATGGGTCGTTTTGGGTTTGAAGCAGGCGAAGAGGAAGGCACTTCCAGGGAGATGACCCTGTGATCTGAGACACCCAGGTCATATACAGATAAGTTATTGATGAGTACAGTGTCTGTAATCACCAAATCCAGAGTATGCCCCCTGCTGTGCGTAGGGGCGTCAACATGTTGAGTGAGATTAAGAGAGTCCAGAAGAGACTTAAAATCTGTTGCCAGAGGTGAAGAAGAATTGTCCACGTGGATATTTAAGTCGCCAAGAAAAATAGTCTTCACAGGGGAGGTGCAGAAAAAAGTGAGGAGGTCATGCATCTCTGAGTTAAATGAAACATGCGGTTTGGGAGGTCTATAAATTAATATAACATTCATCAGGAGTGGGGCTTTGAAGCTGAAAGCCAGACATTCAAAAGAGGAAAAGTCCTGAGAAGACAGATGAGACAATTTTAAATTACTGCGGTAGATTACAGCCAGACCACCACCGCGGCCAGTGCTGCGGGCTCTCTGCAGATAACTGTATCCAGAAGGACACGCCTCATTCAGAGAACTGAACACATTTGGTTGGTGCCACGTCTCTGTAAGACACATGAGGTCCAAGTTCTTCTCCAGAATGTGATCATGAATTAAACATGACTTGTTGGATAGTGACTGCACATTGAAAAGTTCTAATTTAATACCAGTTGGTGTTGAAGCCTTTTGAACCGGTTTCAGCAGACTGAAGTCCACTCCACGTTTTCCTTGCCACTTTGTGAGCTGTGGACTACAAGGGACTACAGACGCAGCGTTCTGATGACGTCGTCGAGGTGCGACACGTCTTTCAGCCCAGACAGCACTAATCGAATCCGAGTTCGCTTGAGAATAAACGGTTTTCCTTCGAGAGCTTCTATGGATGTAACGAGGTCTACGCAGAAGTCCCAGTTGTTTGATGGTGGAAATAGAAAGAGGAATGGAGCAGTTGTTAAGTTCAAACAACTGCGAAGCGGAATACGTCAACATCCACGAGCCGGTGGGGGCTAGCACAGAGCTAGCCGCTAGCAGCAGGCCCACGGCTCCGAGAAAGATATACAAGAAGCAGAGAGATGAAACTCGAACGAGCATTACCTTGAAGGAGTACAGGAGAGAGTCCAGAACAGTCCAGAGGACACAGGAAGTTGAGAGAGGCAGCAGGTAAGCGAACAATAAGTGCAGCTACGTGGTTCTTGAAGCTAAATTCGTGTTGAAATTAGCGCGAGCTAGCAGCTCCTACTATTAAAATTCCGGTTAGACTAATAAAGTTTTCTATCTAATGACTCCAGCAAACAAGTCAAATCTTGGCTTCGCCACGATCTCCCATCCTGAGCAAGCACAATGGCATCAGTGGAAAGGAAAAACTCCCTTTTAGAAGGAAGAAACCTTTAGCAGAACCAGGCTCAGGACAAGCGGTCATCTGCTTTGACCGGCAACTTATAATGTTTGCAGATCCACAACGCAGTCAGAAAAGACAGTTGCTCTAAAACTAACTAACTAAAACACAAAACTTAATCACAGAAAGGTAGAAATGTTCAAAGAAAGGTAGAAATGTCCGCGTCCGTTCACACAGGTGCTGTACACAGGCTTGCGCCTGCCGCACTCTGCGTTCAAGAAAGGTAGAAATGTCCGCGTCAGCTTGTACAGGTGCTGTACACAGGCTTACGCCTGTCGCACTCTGCAGTCGAGAAAGGTAGAAATGTCCAACAAGGCTCGGTGAAAAAAAAACAGCAGAAAGTAATAAAAAAGGCTTCAAAAAGCAAAAAGTGCGAGGAGCAGCGGCAGCCAAGGTGTGCCCGCGTCCACTTCCTCCACAGGTCATCACCAAGGACATCCACCCAGTCCCCACCCCAGAAGAAATACTACACCCACCCCTCATACTAACAACTCTCAGAACATATAGCACACTATAGATACCCAGTCTGGGTCAACCTGCCCCATCCCACGGGCCATTGGCCACCCCTCCAGACACCCAACAAACGGCCCGTAGGTACGAAACTCGTTCGTAAGTCGGGGACTACCTGTATATGTTTATTAAATTTGTTCTTTTTTTTTTTTTTTTTCAAAAAAACACAATACAAGACAATCCCATAAATGATAACGTACAAAATATTAAAAAAAATGAAAGGTAGCAGGAAGAAGAATTACGGAAGCGTATTGCAGTCATCCACAAAAAAAATGTGGAGCTTATGTAGTAAAAACGTGATACTATGTAGTAAAAACGTGATACTATGTAGTAAAAACGTGATACTATGTAGTAATAACGTGATACTATGTAGTAAAAATGTGATACTATGTAGAAATAACGTGATACGTATGTAGTAAAAACGTGATACTATGTAGTAAAAATGTGATACTATGTAGTAAAAACGTGATACGTATTTAGTAATAGCATGATAAGTATACTGTAGATGTAGCATGCGCGTAGCCAGTATTTTAGGAGGGGTGGTTCCTTTAAATATATAGTAGACCTGCAAAGAGCCATATGCCTCGGTGGCACAATGGAAAGCGTGTCTACTTTCTGCTCCAACGACCCAGGTTCGATCCTGACCTGGTTGACTTTTTTTTACTTTTTTTATTTTATTGGATAAATAAAATAAAAAAGGAGTTTGTGTTAACCACAGGCATATTAAATCTGTGGTGTTAACCGGTTCGACATTAGCGGCGTCTCCATACCTTCTCTTTCCACCTCTCTTAACACAGAACTTGTGTTGTGCGGGAGTTGTAGGTGGGACCGCAACTCCCGCACAACACAAGTTCTGTGTTAAGAGAGGTGGAATGTTATTCTGAGCCCTATACATAACTGATAAAATATTATAATCTACTAAATCATGGAACTTCAATAACTTCAGTTGATAAAATAATGATAAAACTGTGGTAACAAGGATATAGGTCTATAATTGTTGAACACACATTTATCACCATTTTTAAAAAGAGGAACTACCTTAGCTACTTTCATATTATCAGGAAATATTCCTGTTGAAAATGGTAAATTACATATATATATGTAAACGGCTCAATAACATGACTCATTATGTCCTTTACAAACATCATATCCATATCCACCCAGTCTTTTGATCTCTTGTCTGTAAGATTTTTTACTTCATTCATTATTTCCTCTTTGTCAGTTCCATTTAGAAAAATACTGTTTGCACAACCTATGACTGAATGGCTCACATTATTATCTACTTTTGGTATTTTAGCTGCAAGGCTTGATCCAACATTCACAAAATATTGATTAAATCAATTTACAATTTCATTTTCATCATGAATTTCATTGTTGTCTTTTACAAAATATTTAGAAATACCAGTTTTTGTTTTCTGATTCTTCAGAACACTATTCATTATTTGCCATGTTGCTTTCATATCACCAGCCAAGATGGTGTAGTGGCAGGGCTTTCGACATGGGACCCGAAGGACGCGGGTTCGCGCCCTGGCCACTACACACCTTGGGGTGTCTATGAGTACACACCTAATTCTCCAGCTCCCCGGGCGCTTTCTGGCTGCTCACTGCACCACCTGGTGGTGGTTGGGTTAAATGCAGAGACGAATTTCGTCTGTGTATGGGAAACATACACAGATGACAGACAAACACATTATTATTATTATTATTATTACTTTTATCTAATAATTTACTATAATATTCTTTCTTGTGTTTCCTTATAATCCCTACTAATTTATTTTTATACTTTTTATATTTTTCTTCAGCGTTCTGACTTCGCAATTTCAAGAAACATGAATACAAATAATTCTTTTTTTACAAGCATTTCTCAACCCTTTTTGTCATCCATGGTTGGTCAACCATATTTCTCTTTGTATAATTTGTTTGCACACAATTCTTTTCATACAGAGCTTCCAAGATATTCATAAACTCATCATATGATCTGTTCACATCATCAACATACACTTCATTCCAGTCTTGTTTATCTAGATCCTCTTTTAATTTATCCAAAACTTTTTTTATGTGTTTATGATCTTTTTCTTCGTTGTAACTGCTTTTGAGATGCTTTGAACATTTTTATAGATTGTGAAAACTGGTAAATGATCACTTAAGTCGGTTGTTAAAATACCACCTATCACATCCCATTTGTTATATTTGTGAAAATATTATCAATTATTGTGGCACTATGAGTAGTAATTCTTGTTGGCTTTGATATCAACGGATAAATATTTAAACTGTACATTGAGTTTATAGATGTACTGATGTTATTTGAATCTGTTTTATTTCCCATATCAATGTTAAAGTCTCCACACAAATTTTTTTTTAATTAAAACTCTTTTCCTATAGCTCCAAGATTTTATCAGTGAATATTTCTATATTTGATCCTGGTGTATTTCTATATTTGATCCTGGTGATCTATATACACAACTTATTATTATGTTTTTATCATTTTTGTTTATTATTTCTATTGTTATCATTTCCATAATATTATCAACAATTATTGACATTTCACTATTTAATTTACATTTTATTTCATTATTAACAAATAGAGCGACTCCACCACCTCTTTTATTATTTCTGTTCATATGAAATAATTCATACCCTTCGATGTGAATATTATTTATGTTATCATCATTGCGCCATGTCTCTGACAGTGCTATTATCGGAAAAGTTCTGTTTAATTGTAATCTGTTATTTTGGATATATTTGCATTTATACTTCTGCTATTGAAGTGAATAATAGAGAGACCTCCATTTGTTATATTGATGTCATTAAACTGCTCTTCATTATAATATTCACTATCTTTTATTACAGGAAAAAAATTAGCATCAATCACATCTTCAACATTATATATTTTAGGTTCTGAGTCTTTGTATGTTGTCATTTTTTAATGTATTTGTTCATTTCACTGTATATTATATTTTAGGTTCTGAGTCTTCGTATGTTGTCATGTTCTAATGTATTTGTTCATTTCACTGTATATTATGTCCATTTTGTGTGTGAGTTGTTTCATTGATTTGTAATTTGTCATCTCCTGAGTTCATCCAAGTTTTTCCAGATCCTTCAGCTCTTTTATCATTTTAGCCTGGGACCCTTCATGTGTTTTGATAAAGATGTTTCCATTTCTTGTCCATGTTGATGCTATTTTGTTCTGTTTTTTTAACAACCTTGCCTCACGTGCAATGTTTCCTTTTTTTTTTTGGTTAGATGTTCATTTATGTAAACGTTTGTTCCCTGCAGTTTTTTTGCTTGCATAATTACATTGTTTCTTAACTTCCTGCTAATAAACTTGACGACTATTGACGGTTTGAATTTTGGTGATTTACTGGGCAGGATGTGACAGAACGAAATGTCCTCATGTTCTATGTCAATGTTCTTGTTCTGTAAAAAAGTAACTACATGCTCCTCCAGAGTCCGTAGTTCTTCCTGTGGTCAGTTCTCAGTTGGGTTAGTGTTAGTAAGAGTTTTTACCCATGTCCGACACTTACTAACATCAAGTCCTGTGATCACCAAGTTGTCTTGCTTTGTGTATTGTTCTAAGTCTATAAATAAAGTGTATAATTAAAGGTTGAATGAAAAAAAAAGTCATCTATTTTTTGTTCCAGTTCAGCTATTTTATTGTCTTTGCTGATTATCAGTTCTCTCAGCTGTCTTATTTCATCAACCAGACCGGCCTGGTGATCCATTTTTGCTGATAATTTTGCTATTTCTTCACCCATAAAGTTTAGTGATTTTTTAAAGTCTTGCATTTCTACTGAGTTGTTTCCCTCCGACTCTTGTGCCTTTTGTCTTCTATTTCTCATCATATTTACAGAGTTTGTAATCTAGTGGTAGCAGGTCTCTGGTTGATGGTTTGTTTGCTGAACCACGTGGCCCTTCCACGAGGCTCACAGGCCTAACGATGGTGGCTGTGGCCCAGCACCCAGATCAGCTGTTATCAGATCAGAACTCACGGTCTCAGCCGTTTGCAGCAATCAGATCTGTTATCCGAAGAGGTTGGCTCACTAGTCCTCCGGTTCGCGCCCTATGCTCGGCCTCCTCCGGTCGCAACAGCTCCGATGTTAGCCCAGTTAGCACAGCATGTAGCTCCAGATGTAGCTCCAATGCTAGCCCAGCTCCTAGCTCCAGACGGCGGTCCTCCAGTTCGTACATGGTGCCCGGCCCAGCTCGTAGCTCCAGACGGCAGTCCTCCGGTTCGCACACGGTGCCCGGCCTCCTCCGGTCACAGCAGTTCGGATGTTAGCACAGCTAGCACAGCACATAGCTCCAGATGTAGCTCCAATGCTAGCTTAGCTCATAGCTCCAGACGGCGGCACCCCGGTCCTTGCATGGCGCTCAGCCTCCTTCGGTCGCAACAGCTCCGAGGTCGGCGCACTAGTTTGTTTTGTGGTCCCTGTCGACGGCTCTTCAGTCCGTGCACGACGTTCAGCCCTCTCTGGTCGCGGCAGCTTCGAGGTCGGCTAGCTAGTTTAGCCTGTGGCTCGAGACGTTAGCTCTCAGGTCCGTGCTCTGCGCTCGACCCCCTCCAATCAAAGCTCCAAAATCGGTCAGC
>JBBPBX010012995.1:0-11024 GCA_038048925.1 Garcialebias charrua
TGTATTATGCTTATTACCGCCTGAACCCTGGTCAATTGTTCATGGACAGATTCATTTTGACAGTTCGGTTCATCCTTAATGTGCTCCATGACTGGTTTCATACACAACATTCACTCAAAAGCTTTATTTTTCCCACAATCGTTCCTCTCACTCGCTGAGTCCTCTTGTGTAACACAGTAAAAAAAGTCTAAAAAGTCTGAGGTGCTCCTCTGGGTTCAGGCCTTTAATTCTGTGTTAAACAACAGCTCCCTCTGCTGGCCGAGTCATGGCAACACCACACATCAGTCACATACAGAACACTTTCAACACACACATCTGAGTCCACACAAACATTTATCAGACAATTAAAAAGTCCTAATTTAAAACTAATTGAGATCTCTTTCCCCCTAAATTAATGATTCACATTAAAAATTTAAAGAAATGCGACGCAAAGTATTTTAAAACAAATTAAACATAAGCCCTAAGTGGCATCAATGTGCCTCCGTATTTATGCAACCCTCTTCGGCTGCTTTAAAACAAATTAAACCTAAGCCCTAAGTGGCATCAATGTGCTTCCGTATTTGTACAACCCTCTTCGGCTGTTTTCTCTTTTTTCTTTTTCTACAGACCCCTTTAGGTCACGCCCCAGAGCGGATCCACTGTGCCAAATCCGCAAGTTTTGGCACAAGGCACTCTGGGAACTGTAGTTTTTCACCTCAGCGTGAACTTCCGGCGACCTCAACGTCGCTAGACTTCGGCTGCGTCCGACCCAAGAAACAAGCGGCGGTTGTTTTTTCTCCCCATGCGCGGTCATGGAACAAGTCGAACAACCTCTTCCCAGCTACTCAAAGAATCGGACGCCCCGGAAACGCTTTTCTAAACTAGACAGTGAAACAAGTCTTCGTGACTCCCCCTCCTCACGCGGACGAACGAATCCACCCCACGTGACCCACGACCGGCTGCTCACGGCCTACGTAGAAAGCGTGTATTCCCCAAAAGTAAGTAATTTGAACCTCAACGTTCGATCACCTCGTCGTGAACTTTGAACCTCAGCGTTCGATCACCTCGTCGTGAACTTTAATCAGATGTGTGCGCGCGCCACACACACTCCTCGGCCGCTCTCGGACGGAGGAGGGGTCGTAACCCACTGCTCCCGAACCGAGTCGAACCGGCCCCCCCCCTTTCTTGTCTGCTTAAACTGAAAACGTATCTGTGAACCACTGTTAACCAACCAAATTATGTATTTAACTTAAACAAGAGTCCTTTATCCGAGAGACTCCCGTGTGCTTCAGTGCAGTAAATTTGGATATTAGGCCAAATTGTTGTTTTGAGTATTTCAGGGTGTCAACTTACCTTTTTTGCTTTCTGGGCCCACTGCACTCAGTCCACGGAGTTCTGCTCGGCTGTTCACAGGTCACCTGGGTCAGATCACGTCGGCTGGTCACCAGAACTGAAGGAATTTCAGTTTGGGTGTTCAAATGAGCCAGGCGTCTCTTGAAGCAAAGATGATTTATTGAAAAAGATACAGGTTAACAGGATTTAAGCAGACAATCAATTGATCAATATGCATACGATCGGATGATTCGTTGAACAGACCTTCTCGCTCGAAAAGTCCCCCAAGGAATGTCAGCTTGCTGCTCTGGTGCGCGATATCATAAAATGTTTTGAACTTCTTATTGGTCAGAGGAGCTGCTATCAGTAGTTGCTAAGGCAACTGAGATTTATAGGGTGCCCAAGGTCTTCTTCTTGACTGACCTGATTGTGTGTGCCTCTTTGTTTGAGCCTAAGTTTTTAGAAGAGTTTAGATTCAAACTAGTTTCCTTCGACCTTTATGTTTCACCTGTTGCACCTTTTAAGTGGCACATTCTGTGTCATGAACTAAGTGTCTGTGTTTATACTATGAACTAAGTGTCTGTGTTTATACTAAAGATGTACCTGTTCTTTCAGTCAGATCCTGTGTCTGCTTTGCCCTTCCTCCCTGTGGGGGGGAAGGGCAGATGTCGGCCTGAGAGTTACTTCGAGCTGCAGGTCTGCTCAAACTGCACACCGGTAAGATTAAAGTTTGCACAGTGCATTTAAGCATCTAAACATGATTGTATTATAACCTTTGATTACATGAAATATAGTTATGTATGTGATTACATGAAATATAGTTATGCATAAGACGTATATAATGGTGCTTTCTTCTTCACTATCATAGCAGCAGCTTCGTGCACTCCGCCCATTTTTCGGACGACTGTACGGACATGTTCTCATTGTATCTCGGTGCAATGATGATAAAGCTTATTTTGATTCTGATTCTGAATGGCATTCATGGGCAATGTTGCTTTTCTAAGCAACCTCTCAGCATGAAAGCATCCAAAAAACACCAAACTATTCATTTAAAGGTCAAAACAATAATTAGTTTTACATAGTAATTAATTCAGCCTGAGCAGCAGCTTGTGAGAGTGTGTCATTATAACCCAAGAAGGACATGCAGATGTGAGGGATCAGACCCTAAAAATGTGCAAGCGGAACTGTGATGAACTGGCTGTGGGAAGGAGGTTAGGTTCGTAATTGCAGGGGAGGATTTCCAAGGCTACATCCTCACGTGTTCTCAATGAGCGGTTGTAAATAAGTATGGTACACAAACATCTGTAAACAAGGGTTGCACATGTTCACTATCAAACAAACACAGATGTTTAAAACTAGACCCCTGAGATAGAAAAGGTAAAGGCCAGAATCCCAGGACAGAGAAGCTGTTTTTTCTTTTCTTTTTTCTTTTTTGGTTGACTCAACTACGTGACACATGCTGTGTGTGTTTATGTAAGGACAAGGCTCGCAGGAAGGAGACAAACACAGAGCAGAGAGCGTGAGGACACCAATCACCCTGTAATTATCCCCCCGGTGTGTGAACTGCCCAACTCTCTGTCCTTGATAGATTCACCTGACCCAATAACACAACACACGGCCACAATGGACTGGAGGCAGAATAAAGACAACATCATAGATCAGCCTGGGATCAGTGGTGAGACAAAGACCTAACATCTGGGAGCTGTGGTGAAAGTAAAGAACAGAAAGACACTGATCCTGCTGCAGCTTTCTGTTAATAGCCTGGGAGCTGCCTGAAAAAACACAAAAGTGAGCTAACACAGGATTAAATTTGATTTGGTATAAAAAAAGAAAAAACACCCCTTGGCACCTTTCTTTCTTGTATGGGTTCCCTCTGCTGCTCACATCACTCTATTACCTTAGAGTGATGTATTAAGCCATTTAAATTAACAATGCAACGGCTTGCTCTCATACGCCTATCCCAAAGGAGGGCCTTGGATGCTTGCTGGAGTGGGACATCAACACTACCTCTAAACCCCAGGCTGGGCAGTGATGCATATCCCTTCTTCCAAATAGCCCAAACAATTTGGCCAGTCTTTCATCCAAAAAGCAGACATTCATATTATCATGTGGAGAGGTGAAAAACATCATTGAGCCTGCTATTGCAGGGCACAAACACATCATCTCCTCAATGTGAAGAAATATCTGTTAAATCCAGGGTGTAGCACAGAAGAAAAGAAGCAGTAAATACAACAAAATCCTATAAAGAAAATGACTTTTTCCAGAATTCGAGGCAGCGAGCCATACAATTTGTTCTTTTCGGACGTGGATTGTAAAATCTTACATATGTGTCTTGTCCTGATGTGTGGATGTCTAAATCATTCATTCTGAGGCCACGGTCAGCTGAATACAAATGAGGATACAGTGGGTGCTCCGTGCGTCCCTGAGGGGGTATACAGAAATAGATCTGAGAAAAACCACAGTTTGATTGATGTTGTTACACTATGAATAATCATTGTATCACAGATCAAACTACTTTAGTGGCATGCATTACATCAATAATTACAGACATTAACGAAACAATAGGACAACATCCATATGTTCTAAATGTTCTTATTCCTTCTCTTCACCCCCATCGGGTAATTTTACAATTAATTGTTTTTACAGCAACCTTAAAAATGCATTTATTGCAAAAAGAGAGGCTCGGAAGATATTGACTGCATTCTCAGAATCACACTAGGATAGTAATTACAAGTGATGAGAGAAGCACATTTAGTTCTCACAGTTACATATGCAATTAAAATATTATTCATTACTTCTTAAATAAAAGCCCAGTCCTGGAATCCCATTAAATTTTGGATAATTGTGTGCGTTTAATTATAATCCGCGGCACGAATTCAGGAAGGAGGGAAGTTTCGGAGAAAGTAACAGAATGCGCTGCGACCTAGATAGCAGAGGAGACATTTTGTTTTAAAAGTGACCTTGCTGTGAAACGTCAGCTCAGAATAGCTCAGACTTTCCACAGACTCGGAGTGCTCAGACTCACTGCTGCTTCTGCTCTGGTCAAACTGAGCGCTGAGCAGTCAGAGCCATATCCAAATTAAACTGCCGTTGATTTGACTGGATGACACGTCACTGTATTACTCCAGTCTAGTTTGTTGTAAGACTGACCTGCTGCAGGGCAGATGCTGCTCTTGTTTCAGTGGTGGCATCCACAGGCACTGCACATTTTACTGGAGCATGTGCACTATGTAAATCAGATTTTCCCAAGTAAAATTTTATTGCATTATTGTATGTATGGAGGAACTTACAAGGTAATTACAGGTACTTTTGGGGTTCATAAAGGGTATGTACAAGGGTACTTATACAATAATTACAAGGTTCTTAGAGGGAGCACTTGCAGGGTACATATGGGGGATAATGACAGCTACAAGGTACTTACAAAGTAATTAAAGTGTACTTACAGAGGTACATATACAGTACTGTAGTGTATTTACAGAGCCGCAAACAGGGTATGTATGAGAATAATTACAGGTGACAGTCAAAAGCCATATTTGAGTCCTCCAAACAAACTTTTGATAATGCAATAAAGGCGTTGTCCATGAATTTATTTGTAACATTTAGGTGAAACAATAGAATGTATTTTACTTGAAATCTTCTATATGTTGAAGAAGAGGCACACAACTATTGTCAAAATTATGCATAGATTCCACAATAGCCTTTCACAAGACTTTAATTCAAGCAGTATGAGGTGAAACTAGTGGCAGTATCGTAGACTGTGTGCATGTTTTCCAGGCTTTAAAAACTGAAGTATATGAAATGGACTTTGGCCAAAGAGGATGTTCAGTTGTTGGTTGCACAAATGAAGCTACTGTATTAACAAATATCACATCAGGTAGTAAGATTCAGCAGGCAGCAGGAAAATTTGCCAATCCATCGCTGGCAGTGCACACAAAATCAACCTAAAGAATCGTGTTGGATCGCCAATCTGCCAATCTCCACTTGGACAAGCAGCCTGATAACCTAATTTCTCACTGTAAACGAACATGGCATTGTGTGATGAAACTTGCATCTGGTAGGCTTAACCTTTGTAAAGCTGTTAAGCCAATTATTTTGTATTTTCCTTATGTTACATTTCTCCTGAATCCATCCACCAACTTCACACAGATGTAATGGTGAGTATAAAATAAAGTTTATGTCAGTGCTAGAGTTGCACTGTTACAGTACTGTAATATTAGAGATTAACAAAGCAAAACTAACCTTTATTGTTTTTGGTAGTTTTTTTATTTTTCAAAGAAAGCTTTTTTTTTATACATCTTCTAAACCTTTCTACCAACCCACTTGTCATAGTTATATTAAAAACATAACTTCTGTTATTTAGGGTAAAAAAGGGACTTTTAAGTTGACAAGGCCACACTAGCTGTTTCCAGAATTTACCTTGTGTTAAGCTAACTGTACGGCGGCTGGCTTTAGCATTGTTAGCAGAGGCGACTGTTTTTAGGGGCGGCTGTGGTTGAGTGGTTAGAGCAGTCATCCTACAATGCAAGAGTTGGGGGTTCAATTCCACCAGCAGTCACATGCCAAAGACCCACTCATTGCCTCTGATGTGTGTTCAATAATAATAATAATAATTTGTCACATTTGTCATCTGTGTATGTTCCCATACTTGACAGACGAAATTGGTCTTCTGCATTTAACCCAACCACCACCAGGTGGTGCAGTGAGCAGCGTAGTCGCGCTCGGGGAATCAGTGTATGACTGTGATAAAGCTCTGATTATTCTTTGTAGAGATCTAGTAGAGTGCTGTATGAATTTGTACATGAGACACAGATTGTGTTGTAAAGAGCTTTGAGTACCTTCATAAAATAGAAAGGTGCTGTATACAGTCCATTTTTATTTTTAGAAGACAAATACATGTACAAGGCAGGTGTTAATAATCTCATATACAGTACTGCTAATCAATTTCTTAGTAAGAATGTTAACATATATTTTTAAACATGAAAAAAAAATCACATTTAGTTATAAAAGTTTAAAATTAGCCTTTAAGTTTATTATTTATCTCTTTTTAAAAGGTTGTTGCGTAATCTGTCATTTAACTTTCAGTAATCTTTGCTGACCTAACAGCTGCACATAGATAACCAGAATAATAAGTATAAAGCAGAACTAATACTTCCGCAGTGAGCTAACTCATATGAAAGATTTGGTCATTGTTTTTCACAGAGAGCACTTCCTGATGCAACTTGTTTCAAACCTGCAGCCTCAAGATACACCGACCACTGAGCTATCATAGCTCCACTTTTCTTCCACTTTTGTGGTTACATTTATTTAATTTTAGATTTTAGTGCACACTCTTCCTACTGCCTGTGAATATATAGATACATAAGCTGTGTGTTGGCCCGGCCCAACATCTCCTGCTGGCTCCCTGAGAGCAGCTTGGCTCGGGCCGGTGGCTTCAACCTGCAGGCAGCCATAGGACAGCCCAAGCGGAGCTGTCTGCCACTCCTGTGCTTCATTAGGAAACAAAATATAAGGTTTCCACTCCATTAGGAATGACTTTAGGAGTGAAAGCACATAAGACGCCGACTCACCTCATCAACAATGCATTGCAATAACGGCTGAGGATGAATGAGGGTGAGCAGAGAGGGGAGAGAAGGAAAAAAAACAGCATTAGCCTGTATGCAATGTCTTTACAGCAGCGTGGAAGAGGGGAAAAATCATTAATGCAATAAAATGTGGTCAGATTAATCAAACGCCTCAAACTCTTATGAAAATATTACAGGAGGAGAATTTTCTATTACATCTAATGGTATCTAATTTAATACTGGCAGTTAAGGGCTTGGGCATCTATTTATTGTGAAACACAATTTAGGAAGTTTAAAGGGAAGCAGCGAAGCATGAGTGCAACATAGCCGTCAGGAACATAGGTAGAGATCTTTTTTCTTATTTCCTTTCCACCAACTCATAAAAGCTTACCATTAAAGACTGTAGTGCTTTGAGATTTTCATTTATTTATTTATTTTTTGGAGAGGGGATACACAGACAGAGGAGCCAATATGTAATTAGTGTGTCATAATCAAAATGACCCACTCGGACACTTTATGTTCAGCAAGACTAAATGACTGCACCGGCGGTGGCAATCTGTGGGCATGTGCTAACCCCATTAGCATAATGAAAATACACAAATGTTAATAGCTCGCCTCTTGATACGGACAAAGAGCTGAGACACAGTGCTAATTTAACTCCCTTTTCACTAACCTGCAGGTCGTGGGCAAACAGAAACAAACAGCATGTCTGTAAATGGCTTGGAGGAAGGGAAAAAAAAACAAGTTTGTCTCCTAAAACTATCTATGAGAAGTATCATTCTCCTGTCACACATCTCCTGCAAGAGAGACTCTTTGGAAGATCTCGTTTTCAATTAAAATCTCATTTTGCCTGAAAGTTGAGATGAAATCATGTCGTGAATTAGCACATGAATTTACATACCGGGATGCCTGCCAATGTGCAGGGAGACTAATTTACCTTAAAGATTGATTTTTTTTTTCCCGCTCCTCTCAAAAGGATTTCAGCGATGGCATGAGAGCAATGGTGCATATTCGTGAGATCTGAGGAAACATTTACCAAAATCCAGCCGCAGCCAACAACTCCGTCGTAAGACGCTACCAGTCGTGAGGAACAACAAATTCTGTGTCTATTTAAATGCACCGAGAGGAAAAAGGAGTTTCTTTAAAGTTACAACAAGGACGAAAAAAACCAACTAAAGCAAAGGAACTTGTCAAACCTTCACAAGGACACGAACATTGAAGCTATTAACGGTGAGTGTTTTCTGGTAATGCTTCAACAGAATGGATCACTTCAAATTTGGAAGGACACGTTGAAATGATCTTTTATCATTGATTTTTAAAAAACGTGCGCATGTCGATGAACTGCAAGCAACAAAGAAGCAGCAAATGATCTCGTCACCATCTAGAGAGGAGAAAAGACGGCATTGACAAATTATGCTACTCCTTAATAAAAAAATTGAATGGATAGTGCTACTCCTTTTCGTTTTGGAAGTTTTTAAGGCATCCACCTGCATGAGGCCACACTTGATGTTCTTTCAGCAAGAAAACAGCCCTTCAATCAGCCATCCATCTGGCCACAGATTGTCCACATTAAATCACTTGCTCATTTCACAAGGCCTCCTCTGACAAAGAGCTGCAGCTGTTATTGATTCATTCTCTCAATTAAATAAAGCTTTGCTCCCTCCACACCTTGTAAATACCCAGAGACCCCCTATCTGGCACAATATCCATTCTTCTTCCACCGCTAGCATTATCAGTCTGCACGGAAAATTAATTCCCCCACTCCTGCAGAAATAACTATAATTGCAAACTACACAGAGAGAGAAATTGGAAAGACGTTTTAATATACATTTCCAGGTGTATTCTCCATTTGTTCAAGTCAATAACATTTTTCATTAACATTAGCAATAAAAAAATAAAAAAAACACGAGTACTGTCCCCTGTTCATTTCCTTTTTAATTCAGAGATGAATTCACAACAGTCATTCCAAACTGCTACGAGCTGCATTTTCTCATTTAATTTGCTTAAAGTCCTTTAAATGAGATTATTGCTATGTCTATCAACTATAAAACATTTTCAATTTACATATTTATCAACTGAATGAGCCACATCTCACAATAGGTAAGCTGTATCAATGTGACTGAATGTTGATGCCACAGTTTAATATAATAGAAAACCAATATGAAGAGTGAAAGTCTTATTTTAGATATTTAAGGGTTGTATTTTTTTGGTTGTTGTTCATTAAAATACTTTTTGAGCATGTTTCATGCTTTTGCAGCCTTGTTCTTTAGAGGAGGAGTAAAGAAACAGTCATTGCACAAGGATGTTCATGTTTCCTTACAGACAAGCCAAAAAAAGAGGAAAAAGTAGAAATAACAAGACAGACCTCCGCCTGTCTCTCTGTTATCCTCCTGACTATCCAGCAGGTGGGCAGAGATCTGCACTGATCCGAGGTCAGCTCTCTGCTCGTCTGGGCTGGAATTATGAGCTATAGCCCTTTGCCCCATGGCGCACAGGTTTAGCCGTGACCCTGAACACGACCTCCCCGAGAGGCTGACAAATTTTATCACCACTTTTTTCCAAGTTTGCTCAGAAAGCCAGCCCGCTCGCAACCAACGCACAGACAATCCAGCTGTGCCAGCAGCTTCCCCTAACCTCCCATCTCATCTCAGCCATAATGGGAAAGTCAGACCTCTGCGAGCAGAAACTCCTTCGGATTCAGGGGAAACGAGGGCAAGTCGTGGAATGAGTCGGGACAATGGCAGCTTACAAGCACTGCAATGAACAAGTCAAATTCAGGTTTAAAGTAGCAGGGACCAAATTTGGAAAAGCAAAATTTTTTCTAAAGTTGAAGCTGGATGTAAATGATGAAAAACCATGATACATTTTTAAACAACTTAGATATACTTATGTGCAGCTTGACCAAAAGAATTGTTTTAAAATGGATAATTTTACAACTTACAGCTGTAAGTATAAACTACTTCCCACATAAAGTGAAACAAGCATTCAGGCATATCAACCACAACTTTACACGTCCAGTCTTAAACTAAGATATTGAAATACCAATCAGCACACAAAGTTTGTGATGAAGATGGCTGCCAGCTACTACAGCAACAAGTTTAGTCCAAAAACTTGGAAACGGACTGAGTTGTAGCCATTTTTGGGCTTTCTGATGAGTTGCAGCAGCCATCTTAAATTGAGTTGGCTCTATAAGTTGACAATTTGTAGACGTTTATTCAAAATCTACTTTATTACTTTACTTATCTGCCCCTTATTTAAGGGGCAGATATAATAAGATTTCATCTTCTTTCTGCTCCTTTCATTTTATCCTACTTGTATTCTTGTATCTGATGAAACTGTTTTGTATTGTTCTTTTAAAATGAATGAATAAACATCAAATCAAAAATCAAATCTAGCTGAAAAAGCTAAATATTGCATACTTAAACAGCAAAAATAGCTGAAACTAGCATGATTAAGCTGAAAGGAGCATAATAAGCTGAAATTAGCAGAAGAAGTTAATTAGGTAGAAATAAAGTTCTATACAGTATAGCAGAAATTAAAAACTTGCATTTATATGAAAACAGACCAAAATAGCTAAAAAAAAATGGTAGAACAAGTTTGAATTAGCAGAAGAAACCAGACAGAATTTAGCCCAAAAAAGTGGAAATTATCTGAAAAAAGCTGAAATTAGCCATAAAAAAACACTGCTGACAGTAGCTAAAAAGCAGATCATTTTTATATCACAAGAAGAAAGTGGTGAGAGCACGTTTTTGCTGAATTAGGCAGAAAGTTGAAATTAGTGCAAAAAATGTGGAATTAACTACAAAAGCTTACATTAGCATAAAACATCTAAGTAGTAGCTGAAATAGCAGAAAAAGCTGAAACTTGCAGAAATAAGCTGAAAGGAGGACAACAAGCTACAGTCAGAAGAAAGAAGTTAGAAGAAGCATAAAAATTTACCGGTACTATAAGGACAAAGATTCTGAAAAGAGCACAAATCAGCTGAAAAAAAACAGCTGAAATTAGCAGAAAGTAGCTGAAAAACAGCTGAAATTAGCAGAAAGTAGCTGAAAAAAATGTTTAAATTTGCACAAGGAAGCTGAAAGGAGCAGTAAAAGGTTGTAAGCAGATCTAAAGATCTGAAGGATGTAAAATTAGCTCAATTAATTTTTT
>JBBPBX010012995.1:11206-26217 GCA_038048925.1 Garcialebias charrua
ATCAAGAATCAAGAATCAAGAATCAAGAAGGTTTATTAACATTGCATCAATTTTCATCAATACAGCGTAAATATGTAGTTGCAGCATCCAGGAGATAGAATGAGTGCAAACAAGCTGCAGCAGAACAAAGCACATGACATGTTTATCAACACATGATATGTTTATCAACACATGATATGCTCTTAGCGCGGCCAGTCCCAATCTGTCCCCAGATGAAGGTCAAAAGCAGGAAAACAGGCAGAGACACGGGGTTTCACAGCATTGATATTAAAAAAAGATGAATCACATTTTGTCTTCAAGACACCGCGTGATCCAGTAAAAACCATATCAAAAGCACATTTAGTTACAATAACAAATGGAGATACGGCAGGCAAGGAGATAAGTCTGTGAGTAATTTCAGACAAACACAGAGTTCAGCAGATGTGCAGCTGGGTGTTATCTGAGGCTTCACAGAAATCTCTGGGGAGGGGGAGGGGGGGGGACTCTTCAGCTCCACACTCCAGGAGAATGGCTTCCCACAGCTTACTTTTCAAGGACATGTGCAGAAGCCAGATAATGTTCTTGTTTGTTATCCAATAGACCACAGTGTTCTTTTCCACTGCCGCCTTCAAGTCTGTGGTGCTGTTTCATGGCCGAAAGAAATCCAAATATGTGGTTCCGCTCTGCTCAGCTTCATGAACTCCCATCTGTCCCTTGATTGATCCGGGGTGGCTGTAAACAAGTCCCAAAACGGACAGCAGGTGCGCGGTGGTCCACCACTGCTCCAAGCGAGCGATTGAGCTCATACAACAGCTGGGATGAGGAGCTCACGGCCCGGTTCAGAGAATTTTGCTGATCAGGTAGTGCCGACAGCGCGCTGATAGCTGCCGAAGCCTCCCTCAGCTTCCAGTAACAAACAACTCCGCTCACGCCAAAAAACAGAGCAGTTGCTACCAATAATCCAATAATCCACAAATCCTCCACGTCTTCGACACTTAAGACGGTCAGACACATGGGCTGCCACTGACCCCACGAGTCCATCACGTATCCAGCCGCGTGTGTGTCGGAGGGACAGACAGCTTCTCCTGGCACGGTCCGCTTCGTGGAAAAAATCTTATCCATTGAAGAAACAGCCCAATTTATTAATTCCATATTGGTTCGAGTGAGCGCTGAAGGGTCGCAGACGAGACGAAAAGCAAGCAGGGAGTAGGAAAAACTTAGGGAGGGAAGAGCAGAAAGATATGCGACCTGCCTTGCCGAGTGCCGGAAGAAGAATATATATATATATATATATATATATATATATATATATATATATATATATATATATATATATATATATATATATATATATATATATATATATATATATATATATATATATATATATATATATATATATATATATGTATTTAAAAAAAACTAAAGTTGCACCAATACCAAAAGTCATAGCAGGACTGTCCTGAAAGAGCTGAACATTTTGATTCATGATTTGTTGAAATAGCACAAAAATGTGGAAAAAGAAAGACGGTGAAAAACATATGGAAGAAAAATGGATCACAATAGTGGGAATGCTCATTAGTTATCCAGTGATTACTTTCAGGGAGTTTCATTAAATTTCATTCAGTGGTTCATTAGATATTTTGCTAACAGAAGGATAAACAAACACCCATGCCTTTCATGGCAGCATACAGTCAAAAAAAGTTTTAGCATATTTTTAAGACACGAGTGTTTGATTACCAGACATTTATTGTACAAATCTATTGTAAAACCTTCTCAAACGTGTCTGTTTGAAAACCGTCCTGACATTTATATTACAGTCTGCATTCTTCTCTCACTCAAAGTGTTTGGGGAGCACAGAGTCCTATCAAAGATGAGAAAGAAAGACGGGGAAAAAAAAAAAAAAACGAGCCAACGCAAGCGATCTAATCAATCAGAAAACTCTTTGCTAGCGGCTGCATGCACATTAGACCACATCTTCACGATTTTCAGCGCAAACCGTGGAGCAAAACTCCATTACCTCCTGACACAAAATGCAAATGAATCACAACATGGGGTGGGAAGGAATTAAAGACCCTTCTCTAATCAATGACAAACCAGGATGAAACCCTCTCTTCCGTGGATCTGCCATAGGCAAACTCCAAGTCCCCTGAAAACACAGACATTTGGCGTTACACTTTTGGCTGTTTCCCAGCTTCTAAAACACAGACGAGCTGTAAGCGTACGGTAAATATAAAAGAGATCCACACTATGTTCAGACTTTACTACGTCAGCGCTGATTTAATCGGGCGAATGGTGCGGCGAGGTCAAGGTAAGCGCTCCCCGTGTTGTGTAGTGCTCTCTCCTGCTCAGACAGATGCACGGGCCTGTGCAAATGACAGCCTGAGCCCGAGGATGTCTTCTGGCTGCCGCACGGCCTGCTACAGCCTGCAGGTGAAGTGTCTGCGGCGCCATATGGAGCAGGGAAAATTAACAACGAGAGGAAATTCTCCGCAACAGCAGGAGGTCTCGCTAGTCTCTCCTCCAAACAAAATTTAGAGACGTAGAGAAACAAGAGAGGGGGAGCGATAAAATTAATGGGGTTCAACGTTCTAACACAACACCGACGGCAATGTTTGCATAGAAAAACAAGAATTCCCTTTACAGTTTAGTCACATTGCGCTCCTGCATTGTAAATCAGTGGCTGGCTGAAGCGGTTTGACCCGTTCTATAAATGTGCATTAACCCTGCTGGCGCTCCTTCCCCGGTTCTGGTCTGCTTCACGAGTCCAGCACGGTGGCTGTTAGTGCAGGTGAGCCGCCTCCATCCCTGGTGGCTTCTTATGCTGGCTGCCATCAAAGCAGAGGCGCCCCCTGCGGAGCTCCTCTTGGTTTGGGTCATTGATTACAAAGAGCCTCCTGGTTTTTTCTGACAGATGTGAATCCATGCTATTTAATTTGGAGAGTTACCCTCAACGGGACCAACATTAGCTATCCAATCTGACCACAAATAGAGTTCCATTAAGCAGAGAGTTGGAGAAGCTCCGGTGGTGTGTGTCTCCTGACAGCGCGCAGGACGCCTCACGCTGAATGCTAAATGCTCGGTTGTTTAAACAAAAGGGAGATCTTACTTTAAAGAACGTCTTTGTTTTAGAGATGCATAAAGAGCTCCCCCCTCGGCGGGATTCTTCCGACATATTAGAGTCGAAACTGTCCTTGTTTAGTGTCTAAAGAGGGTGGGGTTGGTAGTTAAAATGTTAATAAGTGCAATTCAGTTTTAATTTAACAGCCTTCTGCATTCCTAATTAGTCCACTAGCAGTGAATAAATGAGAAAGCAAGCTCATCTCTTGCCCTCTCGCTTTCAACACAAAACACATTTTTGCCGTCTCTGATTACGGAGCTAAAGTGGATTTGCCTGGAAAGTGATCCCAATCCGTCCTCTCCTCATGAACAAAGCAGCATGTATCAATTAGGGATGGTTGCTATTAGTTTCTCACCAGGTGAAGGCCTCAAAACGATTGCGGGAACGCTAGGGAATTTTCTTACAGAAGTAAGGAGATGAGTGTGAAAAAAGTGGAAAAACAAAAAGCAAACAGGCCCGGATCAAAGAAAAACATTTTTAAAGAGTGACATGATCAGAAAGATAAGGAAGGGTATTGCTGTCATCCATGAAATAATATTTTTTGAGCTTATGTAGCAAAAATGTGATACGTATGTAGTAATAACGTGATATTATGTAGTAAAAACGTGATAGTATGTAGTAAAAACGTGATACGTATGTAGTAATAACGTGAAATTATGTAGTAAAAACATGATATTATGTAGTTAAAAACGTGATACGTATGTAGTAATAACGTGATATTATGTAGTAAAAACGTGATACATATGTAGTAATAATGTGACATTATGTTGTAAAAACGTAATATTATGTAGTAAAAACGTGATACGTATGTAGTAATAACGTGATATTATGTAGTAAAAACGTAATATTATGTAGTAAAAACGTGATACGTATGTAGTAAAAACGCGATATGTATGTAGTAATAACATGAAATTATGTAGTAAAAACATGATATTATGTAGTAAAAATGTGATACGTATGTAGTAATAACGTGATATTATGTAGTAAAAACGTGATATTATGTAGTAAAAACGTGATACGTATGTAGTAAAAACGTGATACGTATGTAGTAATAACGTGATATTATGTAAAAACGTGATATTATGTAGTAAAAACGTGATATTATGTAGTAAAAACGTGATATGCTATTATCACGTTTTTACTACATAAGTATCACATTTTTACTACATAATATCACGTTATTACTACATATGTATCATGTTTTTACTACAAACGTATCACATTATACTATATAATATCACGTTTTTACTACATAATATCATGTTATTACTACATACATATCACATTTTTACTACATAATATCATGTTTTTACTACATAAAATCACGTTATTACTACATACGTATCACGTTTTTACTACATAAGCTCAAAAAATATTGTTTCATGGATGACAGCAATACCCTTCTGTAGAAAGATGTCCTTTTTAAACCGTTAAACAATAAGAGTGTTCCTCTCTGTGCGGCCGTGGAAGAGAAGTGTGCATAAATTACTTTATGTAATCATACAATGTAGATTAGCATGATAATGGCGGATGTTAATAGATGCCAGGAAGCAAGGAGTGACAGCACTTTGAAATGAGACATGCTTGGGGCAGCAGGCTCACACACACTCATGCATGCACGCCACATCGGGGAATAACCAGCAAGACTCTCGTGCCATTACGACGAATGTGAGTGACGGGGAAGAAAGCCACAGCTAGCTGGCTGCCTCAAGGCTGCTGCAGTATTTCCACAAGTCTATAGGCTCTTGGTCTCACGGGGAACTCTATTAATTGTGAGCAAAATGGTCCACCATTAGATCTGAAGCTTTTAGAGACCCAAGGAACTCTTATCCAGCCACCAGGGCCAGATTCAAAAACACTCACTGAAATCACACCAAGCTCGATAAGCCAAGAATTCATTTGATATTTCTAAATATGCTGCTCAGATATAATCAAATAGGAGTCGTTTTCAGCTGCTCCCTTGGAGGCTTGTTGTATTCCAGAGATGGAACTTGTCTGCATCGTCACCGGTGGCAGATCAGGTGGTTTCAGGTCTAATCTCATCATGGAACGCTGCTGCAAAGAGCAACTTGCATCATGACGTGGCTTTGAAGAGCGCTCGCCATCCACGCCTAAGCTGGATCTCCAACAACACGTAGACATCTGGTAATCAGACTAAATTTGGCTCCCTGCAGGGACAAAAGAGGGTTATGAGTGCCAACCAAAGTCGCTTCTTTAAAATAAGCCCCCCTGAACACAATTGGCAGATTTGGCAAATATCACAAATCCCACTTCCTTTTATCCACCAAAGCCCCGGCAGATCACAAAGCTCAGTGGGAGTGCAAGGTGGAAACATAAGGACCTATACACTTACAGACCAAGAGGGTGTGACCACTGCTGTGCACTAATCACAATCAGACTGGTTTTAAAAACAGTGATTTGACCAACTCTGATCTTCCTTATCCAGGGCTGCTCAGATCTGTACTTTTGTATTAGAGACGAGAATGTTACTGAAAGTCTAGCTCTGGGGTCATAATCCAGCATAAGATTGTAAAACTATTTCATCATCTTTTAAAGTAAAGTTGATTGTGCTGTGTCCCGTGATGGACTGGAGACCTGTCCAGGGTGTCCCCCACCTCTTGCACAGTGACTGCTGGATATGGGCACCAGTCACCCCCATGACCCAGAAAGGAAGAAGCTGGTAAAGAAAATGGATGAATGATTGTGTTGAAACTTTTGTTATTTACTCAAAACATAAAAAATATGAAACTGTAACACATTTATGTAACCTTTTCTTTCTTTTTTACAACAATATCCCATTTTGTATCAGTAAACCAGAAGAGATAATTGTGTGGATGTTTATTATTGTGATCCATTTTTCTTTCGTACGTTTTTCAGCAACTTTCTCATTCCACACATTAGTACTATTCAGGAGAAGGGTATCTGTTTTTTTTTGTATTGGTGCAACTTTAGATTTTTGAAATATTTAGCCTTTTCTGCCATTTTTTTCCTCATAGAAAATGAATTGAGCTCATTTTCCATCCTTCAAATCTTTAGATGTGTTTACAGCCTTTTACTGCCCCTTTCACATTTTGTTCTGCTTCAGCTTCTTTCAGCCTCCTTGTGCAAATATAAACTTTTTCAGCTACTTTCAGCTGGGTTTTTTTTTTTCAGCTGTTTTGTGCTCCTTTCAGATTCTTTCTGCAAACTACAACATTTTTGTGCTTCTTCTAATATCTTTCTTCTAATTTCAGCTTGTTATGCTCTTTTCAGCTTATTTATGTGTTGCAGCGTTTTCTGCTCTTTCAGCACTATTTAGCAGTTTTAATGATAATTTTAGCTTTTTTGGCTAATTCAGCGAGCAGGTCCCCGGTTCAAATCCCGGTCCGGGGGGTTTTCTGGGTGGAGTTTGCATGTTCTCTTCGTGCATGCGTGGGTTTTCTCCGGGTGCTCCGGTTTCCTCACACAGTCCAAAAACATGCATGTTAGGCTGATTGATAACTCTAAATTGACCCTGGATGTGAGTGAGACAGGTCCCTCTTGTAAATGGGTCCCCGTGGCTCAATGAGGCTAGCCTGGATAAATAAAGGTTGAATGAATGAATTCCACATTTTTTTGCACTAATTTCAACTTTTTACTTTTTCAGCCTAATTCTGCAAAAATGTGCTCTCTCCACTTCTTTCTGGTAATTTGTTTCTTTCTGGGAGGGTGGGAGGGGGTTAGCTACTTTTCTGTTTTGTGTGTGTGTGTGTGTGTGTGCGTGCGCGTGCGTGTGTCTAATTTCAACTTTGTTCAGATAATTTCCACTTCTTTGTGCATTAAAGTTCATGCTCAATCATCCAGGTACCAAATCCAATACAGTGTAATGGTCAGTCAGTTCATCCGGGCAGTTTTTTTTTTCTGTAGAAAGATGTTTTGCCCTCTATCCGGAGGGCTTCATCTGTCTGAGGAGTCCCAAGGAAACTGTTTCCCCACCAAACAGTGCCTTAAGTTGACCAAGCAGTTTGCTGTAGGTAAGATGGTCTGTCCTTGTCCCCCATTAACTCCTCCCAGGCAGGCAGCCACAGCCAAAGTGGTTCAAGGCATTAAAGTTCATGCTCAATCATCCAGGTACCAAAGCCA
Source organism: Garcialebias charrua (assembly GCA_038048925.1). Classification (NCBI taxonomy): domain Eukaryota; kingdom Metazoa; phylum Chordata; class Actinopteri; order Cyprinodontiformes; family Rivulidae; genus Garcialebias; species Garcialebias charrua. Next base: position 18,408 of record JBBPBX010012995.1, read on the forward strand.
ATAATGCTCAGTCAGGTCATCCGGACAGTTTCTGCTTCTTTCAGCCTAATTGGGCAAACATGTTTTTCTCCGCTTTATTTTGGTTACTTTAAATTGTTCCATCTTTTCAGCTACCTTTTAAGCATTTTTTTGTTGTTGCTATTTTCAGCTGTTTCCAGATAAGTTTTCTGTGGTAATTTCTGCTACTTTCAGCTTAATTAACTTCTTTCTGCTAATTTCAGCTTGTTATGCTCTTTTCAGCTGATTCCTGCTAGTTTTGGCTTTTTCTGCTATTTCAGCTCCTTTTTTGATGTTTTTATGTTAAATGTAGCTTTTTCAGCTAATTCCACATTCTTGGAGCTTATTTCATTGCTAATTTTCAAAAATGTCTGGTAATTTCTGTTTAGTTAAACCTAATTCAGCAAATATTTGTTATTTCTGCTTTCTTCTGCTAAGTTAGGCATGTTCTTCCATTTCAGCTACATTTCAGCAAAAGGCATCCACACTGCATTTTTGCAGGAAATGCACTTTATCTAGGTAAACGTATTGTTCATAAATTAATAGTTATGCAGCCTGCAAACAAATATTTTAATTTATCAGCCTGAATATGATTACAGTATTTTCTGGTGTATAGGTCGCACCTGTGTATAGGTCGCATTGTCCAATTATCACCAATAGATTGGAAAAATCCCTAGATAGGTCGCACTGGTGTATAGGTCGCACCTACGTTTAGCTCTGCTGCAAATGTCTGCCACAGGAGCGCACAGCAAGGCTTTTAAGAAGATTAACACTTAAAAACAATTATTTGTTTGATAAAAATTATAGCAAATATATGTCTGAGCTGAACTTTTCCTTAATAAATGAACGTAATTGTGAAATGAGCTGGATTAAAAAATTGTTTCACCGAAAGTGATAACAAGCCATATATAGGTCGCACCTGAGTATAGGTCGCAGGCCTAGAAAAAAAACATAAAAAGGTGCGACCTATACACCAGAAAATACGGTACCTCAAAGAAAAGTGAAATAGTATGTGTGTTCTGTTGTACTGGCTTGTAATTTTATTCAGATGTATTTGGTCAATTTTTTTTTTTTTTTACAGATTGTTGTATGGAAAGCTAATTAACAAAAACCTACTAAATGCAAAATCAGAACAATCAAGCAAACCTGAATTTTGAAATTGTTCTAAAACTTAAAGTGCAGTGTTGCAATTGAGTAATAATTTTCAAGATACTGTATATTGTAATAATAAAACTGGATGTGGGAGTGGTGGCACAGAGATTAGAGAAGGTGGGCCTGTGATCAGAAGATCACCGGTTCAACTCCCAGTACCAACAACATCAAAATGTGGGTGGGAAAGGAAAGGTGAAGAGCCCACACCTGTCTCCACCCTTATTTATCCCACTCTTTGCCCTTGAGCAAGGCCCTTAACCCCCAACATCTGCTCCTCCAGGTGCCCCAGATAGCAGCTCTCTGCTCCACACAGAGGGCTGTGGTAGCTCGGTGGTCTGTGGTTGTGTCAGGAAGGGCATCTGCCATAAAAAAAATACAAATAAAAATTGCCAAGCCTTTGTGCAACAGTTTGCTGGGCGACCCCTGAAGGACGGAGCAGCCCAAAGAAAAATAAATAAAACTGTATAACAAAAAAAAAATATTGGTCAAAGTATTTTTAAATAAAAGGTAACTTGGTTTTTAGTTGTATTTCACCAACCTGGTCAACTTAAAATAAAAAAGTTAGAATTTACAAAAAACAAATTCAAAAGTAGCATAAAATGACAGATATTCTACAAACTATTTTAATACATTATCATGATATTTTATCCATCCACCCATCATCTTTTACTCTCTTCATCCTTTCTGGATCACAGGGGTCACTGGTGCTCATGTCCAGCTGTGCGAGAGGCGGGGGACACCTGCAGGTCACAAGTCCANGTGGCTAATTTCAGCTTTGTTCAGATAATTTCCACTTCTTGTGCATTAAAGTTCATGCTCAATCATCCAGGTAAATCCAATAATGCTCAGTCAGGTACACTGGACAGTTTCTTTTTTTTTTGTAGAAAGACGTTTCGCCCTCTATCCGGAGGGCTTCATGTCTGAGGAGTCCCAAGGAAACTGTTTCCCCACCAAACAGTACATGCCTTAAGTTGACCAACCAGTTTGCTGTAGATAAGATGGTTTCTGGGGCTGTTCTGTCCCCTGTTCGACTCCTCCCAGGCAGGCAGAAACAGCCAAAGTGGTTCAAGGCATTAAAGTTCATGCTCAATCATCCAGGTACCAAATCCAATAATGGTCAGTCAGGTAATCCGGACAGTTTCTGCTTCTTTCAGCCTAACTGGGCAAACATGGGTTTTTTTCTGCTTTATTCTGGTTATTTTAAATTGTTCCATCTTTTCAGCTACCTTTTAAGCATTTTTGTTGTTGTTGCTATTTTCAGCTGTTTCCAGATACATTTTCTGTGGTAATTTCTGCTACTTTCAGCTTAATTAACTTCTTTCTGCTAATTTCAGCTTGTTATGCTCTTTTCAGCTGATTTTTGCTAGTTTTGGCTTTTCCCGCATTTCAGCTCCTGTTTTGCTGTTTTTATATTAAATTTGGCTTTTTCAGCTAATTCCACATTCTTGGAGCTTATTTCAGTTCCTTCCGCCTTTTTATCGTTTAAGCTGCTTTCTGCTTTTTCAGCTAATTCTAAGCTTTTTTTGTTTTTAATTTCACCTTTTTTTTGGCTAATTTTCAAAATTTTCTGGTAATTTCTGTTTAGTTAAACCTAATTCAGCAAATGTTTGTTATTTCTGCTTTCTTCTGCTAAGTTAGGCATGTTCCTCCATTTCAGCTACATTTCAGCAAAAGGCATCCACACTGCATTTTTGCAGGAAATGCACTTTCTCTAGGTAAACGTATTGTTTATAAATTAATAGTTATGCAACCTGCAAACAAATATTTTAATTTATCAGCCTGAATATGATTACCGCAAAGAAAAGTGAAATAGTATGTGTGTTCTGTTGTACTGGCTTGTAATTTTATTCAGATGTATTTGATCAACTTTTTTTTTTTTTTTACAGATTGTTGTATGGAAAGCTAATTAACAAAAACCTACTAAATGCAAAATCAGAACAATCAAGCAAACCTGAATTTTGAAATTGTTCTAAAACTTAAAGTGCAGTGTTGCAATTGAGTAATAATTTTCAAGATACTGTATATTGTAATAATAAAACTGGATGTGGGAGTGGTGGCACAGAGATTAGAGAAGGTGGGCCTGTGATCAGAAGATCACCGGTTCAACTCCCAGTACCAACAACATCAAAATGTGGGTGGGAAAGGTGAAGAGACCACACCTGTCTCCACCCTTATTTATCCCACTCTTTGCCCTTGAGCAAGGCCCTTAACCCCCAACTTCTGCTCCTCCAGGTGCCCCAGATAGCAGCTCTCTGCTCCACACAGAGGGCTGTGGTAGCTCGTGGTCTGTGGTTGTGTCAGGGCATCTGCCATAAAAAAATACAAATAAAAATTGCCAAGCCTTTGTGCAACAGTTTGCTGGGCGACCCCTGAAGGACGGAGCAGCCCAAAGATAAATAAATAAATAAATAAAACTGTATAACAAAAAAAAAATATTGGTCAAAGTATTTTTAAATAAAAGGTAACTTGGTTTTTAGTTGTATTTCACCAACCTGGTCAACTTAAAATAAAAAAGTTAGAATTTACAAAAAACAAATTCAAAAGTAGCATAAAATGACAGATATTCTACAAACTATTTTAATACATTATCATGATATTTGATCCATCCATATCTTTTACTCTCTTCATCCTTTCCGGATCACAGGGGTCACTGGTGCTCATGTCCAGCTGGGTGAGAGGCGGGGGACACCTGCAGGTCACAAGTCCATCACAGGGCATGTTATCTGATATACAGTATAGGCAAATGATGCCGTTGCCTGGGGCTACCAATCAGCAGGGGCCCCGCCACGCCCCGGCCAGTCACCTACATCCCTAACATTGCTCCTGCTTGTTAATGTACATTTAACATAAAAATAATTATAGTTACGATGAAAACGATCATTAAAAACGCAATACAAAAACCGGTCGATTTCTGTATCCCCCTACTAAAAATGGACTATTCCATCTTGACATCTTCCGGGTCAGAGGTGAACTCGGGGGCTCCGCCATTATTGAACTGCTAACGTTGTGGCTAGCTGCTTGTGCTTGGCGTATTCATAAATCATGAGAGAACCCCGCTGTATCAAGCTAAATTAACGCGGCCGGAGGATTGTATTGGGTGTTTTGTGTCGACCACTCGACAGTGAGTCATTAGTTTTATGTATTTGGGTTCCTTTTATGAAATAGAAATGCGGTGGCGACACGCCCGTGTATTTGAGATTTAAAAGTGGTCTTAGTGATTAAAAGATCATTCTCTTTTTGTTAATTTCGTGGCCGAATAGAATATATATACGTAAAGTATTAAATAAATCTTTTGATTTTTGTAATTTCATCCTTTTAGGATCATTTTAGTTACTTTTCATTAAATCTGTTGACTGCCTATAGAAATTTGGAATTGGTTTAATTTATTTTGGGTTGCGCAAGAAAAAAGAAATTACTATTTGTTTTTTGAAACAATATTGAAGTAAATTAAGCTTAATTGACTCTTATATGAATTAAACTTGGATACAACTTGGAAGTGCACTTTAAAACTTGATCTCTGTAACTTTAATTTGATCTGTACTGTTGATGTGGTCTTTGAATTGAAGTTATAATAATAATAATAATAAACTTTATTTGTATAGCACCTTCCTGCAATGCCTTGCATTGACCAAGGTGCTTAACAGGACATTTGAATGATTCTTGAAAAATACCTGCTGGAATTATTTTATTTGTTTTTGTGAATGTTTAACTATGTGAATGTTTAACTATTTTTGATAACAGTTTAGTCCTGTGTATATAGTAATGCTAATTTTTGTTTTGTTTATGACCTTGTTTAGGTCAGGGTTTTTTTCACCCCCTGTTCCCACCCAGGATGGCAAGCTACCGGATCACCGCAGCTGTGCGGTAGGACTTAAATTGCACCAAACTATTTGTTTTTTTCTGGACATATTACCCTGGATCATGAACTACAAACTACCAGATTATTGATTGATGGACCTTTAATCATCCGGGATTCAAGAACTGATTTAAAATAGAAAAAAAAGAACTCTTGGGTGTAATCAGGGTCTGTTTTGTTGTGTGTATTTTGTCTATTGGTTATACTCAAAGAAAATGATTATTATTACAAACAATATTATTATCAGAGTCAGAGAGTCTTTATTGTCATTTGCACCGCATGTAGTACATGTGATGAGATGAGATTATGTACACGGGGTCCCAGTTACATCCAACAACAAAATGTAAGAGAAAAACAGTAATAACATCTAGGATATGGACCGCTAGTTGGCAGTGTAGTGCAAATATTGCATAACTTGCTGGCTACCAATTGTTGAATTTAAATAGCGGTTTAGAATTTAGCTTCCCCTAATTTTCATAAAACATTAGTGCTTTTGAAATTGCATCCCTAAATAAATTAATTAGTGCTTTAGAAATAGCGGAACTAATTTTTGGATTAGCGCTGCCCAGCACTGAAATTCAGTTAAATAAAAGTAATATTTTGGTGTATGTTTTATGTATTCATTTTTTAATTGTTGGTTGAATTATTTTCTCCAGCAAAAAACATTAATGGTTATTTGGTAGATCTAAGTTTAAACAGCCTCTTGTCTTTATGTGGCTCTGTGATGGACTGGCGACCTGTCCAAGGTGTACCTTGCATTTTGCCCAATGACTGCTGGAGATCCACACCCTTTCCCAGTGACCCTGTGTGTACAGAATCAAATGGATGAAACAACTTAATGGATGGATGTTCATGCTCATGCCTGACAATGTTACCATTTTCCTCACTGACCTTCCAGCTTAAACAATTGTCAGAGCCCCGTGAGTTCAGGACTTCAGAAAGCAGGGCTGCTGCTCCGGGGGTCTGCTCTACTGACCCTTTGACAGCCGGAGCTGAAGATCTTTATTCAGACCTGGGGGTCAGCATCACAACACAGGCACTCGGTGGAGAGCTGATTGAAAATTAATTAAAAACGCTTGTGTGCCGTGAATGACGGACAGCTTTTGTTGCTCTCCTGCATTGACGGAGGAGGCAGGACAGTCCTGTGTCCCTGCTGCTGGTGAGCCCCTGGTGGCCTCCACCATTGTCTCACTGCCAGACTCTTATATCAGCAGCAGCATATCAATGAGAGCCGGTGACTTGTTTGTGCAAATGGTAATTACAACAACCATATTTCTGTGCATTAAACCAATCACATCTTAGTGCGGAGCACTAGCTGACATTCATGCAGGTTTTTGGGAGACGAACAAAGAAGGCTCGTCTTTGTTTTGTACCCGTGCACCTGATAAAATAAGTATCTGCACACTTGAAACACGTGTACAGCTCAGACGACATTCCAGCAATCTTTTTGATAAACCTTCCCCAGTCTGGGCTCTTCCCACAGTGCTGTAGCAGAAAATATTTAAAGTGCAAAAGCATTAAAGCAGGATGAAGCTCAGAGTTTTATGTGGTCCATCAATCCCATCCGCACAGGGCTGCTGCCGCTTCATGTCTCCTGTGAGACCATCAGAGTAGTTTAGTGGCATGTTGCAGTTTAAAGGTGCAACAGAGGAGTCAGGTAACAAGGGACAAAATAGTCTCGCCAACTCTCTATTTTAACTACCCGGGCTCCCTTTTGGCCCACACTCATTAAATGCAGAATGCATTTTTCCTTTTAGCTTTTCACACACACACACACACACACAACACACACGCCCAGTTGTTCACATCTCAACACATCCAAAAGCAATGGCCATTAGGTGTAAATGGATGGTGTTCAGCCCAAGTCTTGGCGTGCTTTGCAGGAGCAAAGTAAATTCAAAGGCCAGTAGATCCATTAAACTCTGTCCAAAACCACCGGGGCTGTCTCTAAAGAGTGAGGCAGAAAGAACGCAGCTAAAATATCTGAACAGAAACACGTGAAAAGGTTCGGTGCAAAACCAGGTTACACCCAGACAGACTAAGAACCCACAAAGACGAAAGGATTGGACTGTGCAGACAATCTAATCACGGCAGAATAAAAAAATAATCTAAACATAAAACATTTTGATGATCAATAATTATATAGAGATGCTGATACTGGTCTACACCCAATTAACAAGAGAAGTTTCTAATGAAGTCTTTTGGCTCATGCCCAACTCAAAAGGTCATATTTTGACTTAGCATTCTTGTTTTTATAAAATGGCTCAAACTCATTTTTCAGATATTGAGATAAAATTTGTTGTGGTAGTAGCTGGTGGTCGTTCTCAACCAACATGTCCTCACACCCTGCTCGTCATATATTAACGCTTGGGCTCGGGTCCCTCCGCGTCACATGCTTGATGCGTCGGGTCGGCCCTTCTCGTCACTATTTGGTTGTCTCAACACATACAGGTTGTGAAAATGTTTGTTTACAACTTAACAGTTATAGTCAACCCTATCTGTCTGTTAGCAAGATATCTGATGAACCACTGCACACATTTTAATGAGAAAGTATTCACTGGACGAACACGTCAAACTGAGAAACCTTTAGAGTCAGTCTGGTTCAAGATGGCTGCAACAGTTCAAATTTAAAAAAGGCTACTCTGCTGTCAGTGGTACAGATATTAAGCTAAACACTTGGTGTATAACTCAGAGTCATTGCAGCACATATTCATAGAGCTGAGGTCTCGCAGTGTTAGGTGTGATTGTGCACAATGTTATTTTCAAGTGGAAGGAAGGGAAAAAGGAAGGAAGGACAGGAGGGAG
>JBBPBX010012995.1:32914-50064 GCA_038048925.1 Garcialebias charrua
GAGTTGGCTTCTCTGTGTATGTGAACATTTTTGTTCAGTGCCCCGAGACAAGTTCTGTTGTGATTTGGTGCTATATAAATAAATTTAACTGAATTTAAAGGTTCAGTATGTAATTTCTGGAACACGATGGAAAGGAAAATTTTGAACAGATACACGTTTCTGGTCCCTCCCCCTCAGAGCCATATATGGCTCTGTTACCCTTGCTCTGCTGAAATTCAAATTCAAGCTCTGTTTTTATTGGCTGGTTACAAACTGTTTTTATTGGCTGGTTAACGGCGGGTCACTGTGGCTTTTTAGAAATGCTTTTAGAGAAGCAAGGGGACAATAGTTTTTTTCAGAGATTACTTGTCTAAAATCAGTATGTCAGGAGGTAGTGACAGAGTGAAGAAATATGTTAAAAATATATTGTTAGAAAAGTTACATACAGCTCCTTTAACTGAATTGTTTTTAGGAGATTCAACAGAATTATGTACAGTTTGAATAGCAATTTTGTGCTTTCGTCATCTGTACAAATTGCATTTGAGCTCCATGAAAAGTTTAACATTGATGGAAGTCTGCGTATTGAAGGTGTTTTCCTCGTCTTCACACCCATTTTCTACAAGCTAAATCTGAATAATTCACTTAGGTTAAAATGTGGGACATTGTATTAATTCAGAGGTGGACAACCTTTTTTTTTCTAAAGGGCTAAAACCTGGACTGTTGCTGTGTGACTAACCAACAGACTAAATTCAGTTTTTTATAAACCTTTATTTTATAACTTGTTACAAATTTGATTTTCATCAGCTTCAAACAAGTCAGGAATCAAACCATGTAGATGAACATTCACAACATCATTGGTGGACAAAGTAGAATGCTTTGTAGCATTTCAAAATACTACCATCAAATCTTTATTCGTCACCAAAAGAAATCAAATTTTATTTGATATGAACGTATGTACTGTATATAACTTACTTGAAGAAGAAGTTAAGGACAGCTGCCAGGTCAGGATCTGTGTTCTGGTTTCATTACATGAAGACATTTTACAGGAAAAAGTAAGTTCAGTGGGTTACTGTTTATTTTCAGAGTAAATTATTGAAATTACATGAACTTTACCGAAAGAGTGCATGAGATGCAGCCAGGGCCTCTTGGGACAGAAATAGGTGGACTTTTACAGATTATGTGTTCAGATAAGTTGTCCCTCTTGGTTTTCTGTTTGGTGTTGGGTTGGCATTTACATTCAGCTTCAGATTCATGTTAATAACTGTAAAAAATTGACACCATAAGTACCTGACGCAAAAAAAGTTGGAAAGTAATTTGTGTTCAGCAAGTACCGTGATGCAATCAAACTGTTATAGTTTTATTTCTTAACTGAAGGTCTAGATCTTCACCTCTGTAGAACACGACTAATATTTAAATTCTGAGTTTTACTGAACCTTCATGGGTCTGATGGAGATAATAGGTAGGAAGTAGCTTGCAGGCTGTAAGATGCCAACATGTGTCAATTTGGGAGACAAATAATTTTAAGAACTTTGTGTTCATTTTCTTTTACCATTCTCTTTGAGGCATTCCCGTCAATGATGTCCTGTTGGATTGGAGTAAGCTCTACTGTCTAAAAGACCAAAAGTAGAAATATTACATTAGGTGTTTTACAAGAGTACAAATAACCATTGAACAGGACTGTTGTTTCATTTAATGTAAAAATTCACTTCAAACTAACTAAAAGAATATAGCTATGGATTTATTTATTCATCTAAAGCAACACCCGTGGGTTTCCTCCGGGTACTCCGGTTTCCTCCCACAGACCAAAAAACATGCTTGTTAGGCTGATTGGTGACTCTAAATTGACCCTAGGTGTGAGTGTGAGAGTGGATGGTTGTTTGGTGTGAGTGAGACAGGTCCCTCTTGTAAATGAGTCCCCGTGACTCAACGAGGCTAGCCTGTATAAATAAAGGTTGAATGAATGAAAAAACACCCACAAAATAACACACTCTTTATAAAGTACTTATAAATCTGCAGCTGAATTTAATTGCTGCTGTATCTTTCCAAGCGGATTTGTGTGTATTGAAACAATTCTTTTTCTGTGTAAGTGAACACGATCGTGTCTGACAGCTACACAGAGGAACACCCAACAGACCACCTGGCAGAATTATTTTCTGGAAAAGCAATCTGATACAATATTTCCCCATGACCAGCTCCACAGAAATAGCCCACATGTAGCGGTCAGCCTGGGCAGGTTTTTTATGGGAGACACTGCATGTACAGTATATAACAGCACAAAACAAATTATAAAGCAAGTAAATGGCCATGAGGCTCAGAAACGCTGCTGATGCCAGCTGCTCGCCGAGGAAACATCCCAAACAGCATGTGTTGTTTGGGTGCTGCTGGAAGCTGAACAATGCTGCTGGTTTTCATAATCAATTCTGTGGGATTAGTTAAAAGAGGAGGACAAAACACCAACAAATCAAATGGCTTCCACTAAAACAGCCTTATAAAGACTGAGCAGAAAAGCATATAGATTTTCCACAGGGCACACTTGTGTGAGAAGTTGTTGGGCTTGCATTATTGACTTTTGCAGAATGGTGGAACCAGGGTAGTTAGGTGCCTTTCCTCAACTCTAATTACGGTGTCATAAACAGGAGAGACCATTAATGAAAACCACTCATGGCTTTAAAACACAGATAGGAAGTGGAGAGCAAAGAGGGAGGGAGGGATGGTAGAGGCGTTAGAGCAGTCACGGTATCAATCACAGCAAAGTAGTGTGTGTCCTGTGTGTAGTAACGAGCAGGAGAGGTGGTCAATAAGTCAGCCGAAGAGTCAACAGACTGTAATAGAGACACAGCGGAGGATGGGAAACGGAGGTATTTGACCCCAGAACTGGCTGTCATGTTCACAAGACTGTGATTGTGCATCATCCAGGAGAAAAAGTCATTCTGTCATGTGCTTGGCTGCAAAAATCAATAACAGAAAATATCACTAGTCACATCTGTCCAATCATATGACGATGAAAAAGCTTCAAAATAGTCTGCTACTTTGATGGCCCTTTTTTTTTACCTTCTAAACAGGACATTTTGTAAAATTGCATGTACCGTATTTTTCGGAGTATAGGTCGCACCTTTTTATCATTTTTTCATGGCCTGCGACCTATGCTCAGGTGCAACCTATATATGGTTTTTTATCACTTTCGGCGAAACAAATTTTTAAATCCAGCTCATTTCACAATTACGTTCATTTGGAAAAGTTCAGCTCAGACCTATATTTGCTATAATTTTTTATCAAACAAATAATTGTTTTTAAGGGTTAATCTTCTTAAAAGCCTTGCTGTGCGCTCCTGTGGCAGACATTTGCAGCAGAGCTAAACGTAGGTGCGACCTATACTCCGATGCGACCTATCTAGGGATTTTTCCAATCTACTGGTAATAATTGGACAATACGACCTATACTCCGGTGCGACCTATACTCCGAAAAATACGGTAGCTAAGAAAATGGTTTAACTGAGACTGTGTAGTCACCTGCCAGGAAGAGGTCCTGAGTACTCTGGATTCATATTTGTGATGGCTGCATGCTGGATTAGAAACCAGTCCTGAGTGTACTAATCCTGTTAAAAGGGAAGAGTTTATATTTTGCCTGCTGTAAGCTCTTTACACTGCTTTCATTTGAAGAAATAGACTTGTTCAGACCTGAGCATCTAGTTAACTACTGTATTAGGTCAGGTTAAGATCAAAATCAACTAAATCAACTCCATTTCCAAATGTTTCAGGTGAAATCTGTTCCACAGACTGCATTTATATTTCAGTACTGGTATTTACACTGAAGTCTGTGGGAGACCTCGGTAGCTCGGTGGTTAGGTCTCATAATCCTGAAGCTGCATGTTTGAGCCCAGTTTGCATAAAGAGGGGCATCCGGTGTGAAATAATTTCCAAATCTTTCATGTGAGTTTGCTCACTGTGGTGACCCCTGCCGAAGGGAGCAGCCAAAAGAAAAACAACAATTACACTTAAGTCTGTGCTGCGGTTCTTTACCATTGTTACATGAAATGTGTTGCAGAACGAAATATGTAAAATGTAACCAGGCTGAGAAACTTTCTGATGCAGTAAAAATACGGTGTAAAAATTGTTTTTATGCAAATGCACTTTGATTAATTTTTATACGTTTGAATTTCTCCATAAAATACTCCAGTTGAGGACACATAACACACTGTTTGTGTCACACATGAGCTTTTTTGTTAATGAACTGCAGACAAAGACAGTTGAATGTAAATAAATAAGTATGGCAGATTTGAGGGCTGTGTAAAATTTATAAATGAGCTTTTGCATGAACTTTTGGGAGAAGTTTTTTTTAAAGATGGCAGCAGTCCATTTTGGTTTGGCCCTTCTCAGACAGGCTGTAAATTTAAATGTCTCATCAGGACCAATTTATTGTGGGGATCCCAGTGTTTTCCATCACTGATCACTTTACTGCAGCTCTTGAGTGACAAGCAGAGCCAGCTGTTTTCAGCTGATGGACTGACGCTGGAGCGTTGGTTACTCATTGGCGATACAGCCTACATCCTTTGTCTGCGTTTAAGAATAAGAACCTTGTGTTCTCTCTGTGGTCCTTGCAGCACTGACTCCTGCCTTTAACCCCTGTCCATACAAACCATACAAGAACCAAACACCAAAGTGTCACCGACTTCAGCCTTGCTATGTCTGACCTGTTGAAATCGATGCCACAGATACTCCCGCACTCCCATTCACCTTAATTGTAAATAAATCACTTACCTTTTATTAAGTCTGTCCTTGTGTCTCCATGGTTTCAGCGTCATGAACTCTGGGTTTAAAATATTATTAAAAATGACATCTATGAGGTCATAGAGCAATGATTGACACGTAAGATATTGATTACTCATAACAGCTCCACAGAACCCCACTTAAAAAAATCCCTATAAAACTGCAAAATCTAATCTTGTTAAAGTTATATTGCTTTCCTAGTGTAATCTATTAATACATGTTGAGTACAGGTAGTCCTCGACTTACGACGGCCTCGACTTATGACGTTTTGCAGTTACGTCACGCATCTCCGATAAAAAATTTGATTAAAAAAAAAAAATTATTTTGAAGCCGAGTTCCGAGTTCCTTCCGGTTTTGACAGCAGTAGCTTGACGGCAGAGGGCTGGACCTGCAGACCTTGGACCGGCAGACCGACGAGGAGGGACGAGCTAACATCCTAATAGACCTTACTGTAAAGCTATGGACCGCACGAAGCAATGGAAAACTACAGGCAGCTGCAGAGCTTGGAGGAACAACGAGCTAACATGCTAACAGGCGGAGGAAGGCTTCACCAGCTCCCAGTAGGTTATTAACTCTTTTTTCCCTTCACTATGGCTCCAAATGTGTGGAGCTAACATGCTAACAGGCCTTACTGTAAACAGTCTGGACTGCGCGAACTACAGGCTGCCTCAGATGTTGGAGGAACACCGAGCTAACATGCTAACAGGCGGAGGAAGGCTTCACCAGCTCCCAGTAGGGTATTAACTCTTTTTCCCCTTCATTATGGCTCCAAATATATGTGTTTTTTGATAATTACGTAGGATACTGTGTTAGGATAGGCTAAGTGCTTGGTAAAATACAGAATTGTACGTATAAGGTGCAGTTTGGACATATTTTCTGACTTACGACGTCACGTAGGAACGGAACTCCGTCGCAACTCAGGGACTACCTGTATTTTTATGTGTATGAAAACTATATGGATTTTTAATATGTACTTTTTAACTGTTGTGTAACTATAAACATCAAATGTATTCTTACACATATTAAAAATACATAAAGTGAAAAGGTTAACATTTATCAAATGAAATTTTGCTATCATTTAATGTTCGATTTTTACATTGTATGAAAACTACTGTGTACAACGCAGTATAATGAAAAAGCTCCATGATTCAAACTTTAAATAAAAACTTGGAGGCAGCACTTTTGTGTTTATTTACAACAACTGCATCCCACTCGGGGCATTCAGAGTTTTACTCTTTGTTTGAACTGTGGCACGTAGCACGTCTACATGCATTTACAATATGATGGTCGCAGTAAAGCCAGTTTGATTTTCCACAGTGAGAGGCAATAAAATGTAATTACAACAATGTTTTACCATTAACTTCGAGACAGAATCACAACAGCCAAAGCAATTTCATGCTGCTTGTAAAAACAGAAGCCAAACACGAAGGAGAGGCAGAGTCACGCTTGAGTGGCGGAGAGCGTGAGCGAGACATTGATGGCCCTCGATGGACTACACGTGCACCAGGTCTCACACAAGCACCAAAACGATACAAATCTATCCCAGACACACATTAGATAAATATTTATATGCAATAAACTGTATCAATAAATCCTCTGAGGAGTGGAAGCTATTCTGCAGCATGTCAATAACGGATTTCTCCAGCAGATAATCATTTTTATTTCAATGGTGGTGCTTGATATGATGTCGATACAGGCTGTCAGAGTTCATTCGGGTTGAGGCTGTTAGAAAGAGCATCAGTGAACAGATATGGCACCTTTCTATTCAGCTCTATTGATTGGGAGGTTGTGTGTTAGTGGTGGGAGAGGAGCTAGCTGTCATGTCTCATGTTTTATGTCATACACTGTATTAATCTAAGGGATATGGGCGGTAGAAGGTCTGCAGCTCCATTTGACCTCAGTCATGCAGGGGGACGTTGGAGTCAGGCCTTTTAATTGTCTCATTGAGACGTGGCTGCACACAAGTAGCCTGGACACACAGGAGTGGGGAGGGGGAGGTCTGAAATGGCAACAGTACTCTGATACGATGAACATTTACAATCAGTCAGGATAAAGATCTCACCCTTGGTGGAGTGAAAGGGGGAAGTGAGCAGTGCTCAGGAAAAATCAATACGGAACCGCTCATTTTGGAGGGACATGTGTGTCACAGTCAATAGGAGTTAATAGGCTGGGTTGTTCGGTGAAGACAGGCGGCTTGGGAGAGCAGCCCACTTTGACAGCTTAATACATACTGAATGGCAAGCCGGCTGCGTGTAACAGTCACTGTGGACACATCGAGTGTGGAATGGAAGCTGATGGGCGCAGGCAAAAAGTTAATTATAGAATAGAGCTGAAGGTCTTGCACACAGAACTACAGAATTACCCGTCCAATAATCAGAACAGACAGATGCAGCTGACCCATCGGTTCAGACCGCACACATTCGCCCGCTATTATCCACCAAGACTGGATGGAAACACAGGGAGGAAGTTTACTGAGAGCTGCTGCTCTGGGGTTCTGTTTATGATTGTAATCTGATCTGTTTTCATTCACAATAAAAAAGATGAGAAGACTAAAGCAAATTAGGAATTGAAGACTAATACCAATCAACTCAGAGCCTTATTTAAATGAATCACTATTAACATGAATTCCTAAATACAGTAGTTCAGTTTGTCTACAGGAAGTGCATCAGACATGTTGAAGTGGAGTTTTATGGAAAATTAGTAATGATTCATTTAATTTTGCAGATAGCTCTTTAAACAATCTCATTTTGGAAAAGAACATTTTAATTTAGGCTTGACACGCCAAAGGTCAATCTGAGCGAGGCCAAGAACTCAGTTCAGTTTATTTAGATAGTGCCGAGTCACAGCAGAAATCGTCTTAGTGCGCTGAACACAAACATTCACATACATTATAAAAGCCAATTAGTAAAAGTTATACAGAATGACAGGTCCAGGTTTCTACTGGAAGAAAGACAAAAACAAAAACATAAGTTAGGAATACCAAAGTCCATGCTCAATGAACCAGGTAAAAATCCAACAAATGTTCAGTCAGGTCATCTGGACAGTTTCTTTGATTTTATTTTTTTACTTTTCATCCTTCATCCAAAGGACTTCTTCAGTCTGAGGAGCCAACCAAACAAAACGGATTCCCACAAACAGCATACTCCACAGTGGAAAAACAAACAAACAGTTTGCTGGTGCTAAGATGGCCCGGGGCCGCCCTCTCCCCCATCAACTCCTCTGAGACAGTCATGCCAAAGTGGTTCAAAGTTAAGGATAATAACAGTAAGATATAATATAACAAGTTAAGGATATAAATAATTACAAATACAAACAGAGCAAGTAGAACAGCAGCAGAGTGAGGAAATGTGGTCAGTTTGTCATCTAAACCTATAGCAGCATAACTAAGAGACAGCTTAGGAAACCCAAGCTGACCCAAACGATAGGATTTATCAAAAAGGAAAGTCTAATCTTAAAACTGGACAATGTGTCAGCCTCATGGACAGAAACTGAAAGTTATGCACCATAACTCATGTTCCCTGAAGGAAGGGAACGAGGTGCAACACAATGCTATGGGAATTGCGCCGCCACGCGGTTCACGTGAAGTAATAAACTCACGCCTTTACGGAAGGTGGGCGTCAGCGTCACCACAGAGGCCCCGCCCTCTTGGTATAAAGACGCGTGTGCCCATCTATCTTTTTCCAAGTGCACTTCACCGAGCTTGGGCATTGAAAAGGGTAAATTGTGTTGCACCTTGTTCCCTTCCTTCAGGGAACATGAGTTATGGTGCATAAATTTCAGTTCCCTTGTCAGTCAGTGCACTTGGTGCAACACAATTGCTATGGGAACGTAATTCATTCACGCCCTTTGAAAATGCTCTGGAAAATGCATGCTTGTGAGAACTGCCTTTATACTTTAGGCCACATATGTTAGAGTGGCGGCCCGCGGCCCAGATCCGGCCCGCGAACTAATTATTTATGGCCCCCTGCATGATATTTAATAACTATTAGAGCCGGCCCGCAAGCCACAGCCGCCCGCTGGTGTTTTGCAAATGGCACGGCTTCAAACTATGGAATGGATTTTCTGAACGGAGTCGTGTCTCATGAACCCAGAGTAATAAAACCCGCCTCAAATTCAGGAAATCCATTCCATAGTTTGTAGCCAGCTACAGCATGCAGACTGGGTGAGTAGCATTGTAGCTAACAGCTAGCCAACTTTTCATCGTAACATGTCCGCTTGTGGAAGTATTTTACACTAAACACCACAAGACAGCAAGTGCACTGTCTGCAGAGTCTTAGCGCCACATTAAACTGCGGTCAAGTTAGTTCAGCGGGACGACACTCTCGCTGAAACGAAACAGCAGCAGGACCCAGCAGCAGGACTCAGCCGCAGGACCCAGCCGTGTCCCCATCTCGGGACAGGCTGTTTAGCTCCATGTCTTCAGTGGTGTGTTTTTCTTGTTCAACCGCAGCCAGCTGCGTCCACTCCGACCTGCTGTCTGACTATCTCGTATGAGGGACAAGCTGACAGCGACTGACCGAAATCAGAGCGCCCCAGATTGAACAATAAAAACACAGCTGAAGCTTGGAGCTCACATGTTCACCGAGAAGTTGCTAAACTTTATCATAATTAATGACCAACAACTATCAGCTGTAGAAAATGAAGGATTTCACAGCTTGATACTTGCAGCCAACCGTAAACAATCATAACAAAGCTTATTAACTAAAAGTAATAAGAAAACTGTATTAAAAAACAAAACATAAACAGTTACATTATAAATCAATGTAAAATACTAAAAGCAGGAACATATATGTGTTGGTTTAGTAGATGTAAAGCTATTTAATATTTAATTTAATTCATTCATTCATTTAAAAGAGACAAAATAAAACAAATTCATAAAAAAATCATTGAATGAAAAGAGTGCAGAAAGAAGAAAAAAAAATCTTATATCTCCCCCTTATAATTAGCCTGGCCCTCGCCGTGAGGGTGCTATACCTCTACACTACGCAGCTCCGCTCAATTCTATTTTCCCTTCACTGCTGGGTCTGGGACTTCTCCCATAGACAACGATTTCTCCGGTAGATTTTTGACCGGACCAATCAGAGAACAGAAGGGGCGGAGTTTTTGGCCCCTAACCCACGCCCCCACCTGTTCCAGCGCGCAGCCAGCGAGCAGCCGCATGTTCTCATTCAAAGCGATGCAAAGCGATGCAGGACTGTTTTATATGTGACACAAATGTATTAATTTCCCCTTCTTAAAGGTGGGGTATGTAACATTGTAATGTAGTCTGTAACTTTTCAAACAATATATTTTTAACATATTTCTTCACTCTGTCACTATCTACTGACAGACTGATGTTAGACAAAGTAATCTCTGAAAAAAACTATAGTCCCCTTGCTTCTCTATCAGCATTTATAAAAACACTGAAAACACAGAGTGACCCGGACACTGACCAGCCAATAAAAACAGAGTTGTTTGTCACGCCCCAACCCACGCCCCCGCCTGTCACAGCCTCAGCGCCGCGGCTCGTTCTCATTCAAAGGATTGCAAAGCGATGCAGGACTGTTTTTTATGTGACACAAATGTATTAAATATCCCTTCTTCATCCCAGAGCTGGACTTTTATTTAGTTTTTTTGCCAAAAGTCAAGTGATCGCTTCATCCTCCACTCACAGGAATGAGGAAATGGATTTGTCACGACTCACGAGCGAATTAAATCATGTCCAAATTGGCTGGTGATGCTCTGCTGATTACAGGGTCTTTTTGTGTTGTTGGACGAGTGATTCATGGTTTTATTATATTTTTTAAACAGTTATATTATCATATAAACACAGAACTTCGCAGCGCAGAGACAGGACATGGAGTGGGGGCGGAGCATTCCAGACATTCCAAACCTGCGCTGACAGAAAGAGGAAATCACGAGCGAATTACATGTCCAACGTTGCTTCGTGAACCTCTGCTGATTTCTGCTGGTTTTTGTGTTGTTGGACAAGTGCTCCATGGTTTTATTATATTTTTTAAAGGTTTTATAACATATAATCACAGAATATTGAAGCGCTCCGAGCAGACACACAGCAGGGGGCAGAGCAGAACTAAAATTCAGCAGAAGCACGGACTGTGGCTCCCCCTCTGAGCCATATATAGCTCTGAGGGGGAGGTAGCAGAATGCTTTTCTGCGCTGAAAATATTTCTAGTCCCAGAGTGTTCAAGAAATCGCATACCCCAGCTTTAATCCCTTATCTGGAATTTTCTTTTGTTTTTTTCGCCAAAAGTCAAGTGATCGCTCCCTCCTCCCTCCTCCCTCCTCCTCCTCCTCCTCTCCCTCCGCTGATGAGGAAATGCCTCAGGTTGTCACGAGAGAATTAAACTCGGGTTTTACGTTGCTGCCCGAGTCCCTGCAGATTTTCTGGTCTTCTGGTGTGCTGGACCAGAGCTCCATGGTTTTATTTTATTTTTTTAGAACGTTTTATTAACATATAAACACAGAATATGCAGCGGCAGGGCAGCCAGAGAAAATGCAGCAGGAGGCGGAGCTGAAGTCAAGTTCACCAGAGCAGAAAACAGACCATATATGGCTCTGAGGGGGAGGGAGCAGAATGCTTTTCCCTGTTCAAAATTTTTCTAAGATCCAATGGTTTTGTTCCTCAGCAGAGGCCACGCCTCCAGCAAGAATCGGTTCTCAATGGAGAAAGTCCAGACCCTAGTACGAAGCGAAGTGAAGGACAAGGGTCTGGTTTTAACCAGGCTACCTTATAATAAACATTGAACCAGTCCGACCCTTGGCTTGCAGCAAATTTGTTTTTTTGGCCCTCGGTGTATTTGACTTTGACACCCCTGCTTTAGGCGTTTCGGCTGTTCTCTACTGTGTGTTAGAGAGGACAGCTTGAGTGACGTCACATGCAGTGACATCCAAACTGTAGTGTTTTGCAAACGTGTTTGTGGAACTCCAGTAGGCAACAGCACAGATGTCTGCCACTGGTACACCCTTTTAACCTAAGCCTCAAATTTCCACCTGGCATTTTTTACTTGTTTTTCACTAGAAAATATGAAGAAAACGTCCTATGGCCAAGTGCTCCAGCATATTTGTTCAGAATATTTAGATCTTTCAATATCTGACATTATTTTACATTATACTTGTTACAAAACAACTACCGTAAACACCGGTGTATAATACGCTCCGGTGTATAATACGCTTTGGCCAATATTTGGAAATAAATCAGAAAAATCGGTAGATAATACGCTTCGGTGTATAATACGCGCTGCCGTGACAGTCTTTTTTATGGCCACTAGATGGCGCCAGGATACGCCTCCAGGTACAGTCTGCAGGTAAACAGACTACAGGGTGCATTAGCGCCCATAGCGGCCGAAACTGGTACTGCACCATTTTTAGGCCAAAATGAAAAAGCGAATCAGAGCCAAAAATGGGTCTAAAAATATGGGAAAAATCTGTAGATAATACGCTTCGGTGTATAATACGCAGGACATTCAAATGAGCAATAAAAGTGTGTATTATACACCGGTGTTTATGGTATTAAAACTGTTTAACATCAAGAAAAAACAAAAAGCAAAATTAGATTTTAGAGATTTTATGCAAATAAAACACTGCATTTGAACATGAAGTACAGATTTTGCATCACAAATTAACAATTTCAACACTATAGAACATATTTACAATGTTTTTTTTATTCTCACTTATTTTTACAAATAAGAAACAGACTAACAATTCAAATTATTTACAGGCGAATTTCCCCTCCCTACATTTCTCATTATCTTCTACACAAACAAAGTACAAACTGATGAATATTATATCTTATAGACTTGATATACTATTCCAAAAACAAAATAAAATATAAAAAATAAAATAAAACTATATCATATTATATGTACCCAGTATAAAACTATTATCCACGAAGTAACAGCCCTCATTCATTCAGAAATAAAATTCAAAAAGTTATTAGATTGTTAGATCAAATGTTTTTTCAGCTTTTTCTTCAGAAGAACAAAAAGAAACTTCTCCAAATTCAAATCATCCAGGAATCTCCTTATTGTCTTTTTATTCCTTGAAATACATTTGTTTGACATAGTTTTTGCTGAATCTCTGCTCTGCTGCTCATGTTTTTCCTGCTCACGCTGCATTCTGTTCGTGGTGAAGACAAAAGACTCGCTTTCCCGGGCGCTTGCAGCTGGGGGAGGGTGATTCCTGTAATACCACCAAAAACAGCCTAAAAGCGCACTTTTTTTTCTTTCAAACACCGTTTGAATTTTTCTGATAGCACAAATGGTTGCAGAGTTACGGTAATCTAAAAATAGCTTGGGAAAACGTGTGGAAAAAGCGTCGCCGGTGACACCGTCGGTTTAACAGGGTTTTAAACAGAGCCCATGAGGCAGCTAGACCTCGAGTGGAATGGGTGTGTACCCCAGAGGGTACCTGTTGACCTTTGCTGCTGTACACCCTTTTTATGGCCTCAGTCACCCAGTGTGAGAGGCGCTGCTTTGAAAGGGCTCTGCCAGCAGCAGGATTGGCAAAACATACAAACAGTTGGTTTGTTTTCCTCCAACTGACAGTTCTGTTGATGTAAACACTCAAGGCCCTGACAGGGCAGAGTGCATTCAACCTTCTCTGTTCCTTAGTGAGGACAGTATGGGGAGGAAACGCAGAGAGCTCAAAGTCCAGACTTCTGGGATTTAGAGTTGGAACCTTTGGGACATATGCGGGGTTAGGACGCAGGGTGACCTTTGACCCGTCAGGGGCAAACCTGGTACACATTGGGTGTACAGACAGAGCGTGGAGGTCACCCACATGTTTAGCTGAGCAGAGAGCTAGGAGCAAAGCAGTTTTAAAAGATAACAAATCTATCTTAATGTTGCAGAGTGGCTCAAATGGAGGCCCACATAAAGCATCCAGGACTAACTGCAGGTCCCAGTCTGGGGCCAGGGTCCTGCTGGGGGTCTTTTCCTCAGTATGCCCTTCATGAAACGTATCATGAGGGGGTGTGCGCCGGGAGTTTTATTTCCCCAGCCTTCGTGGCACGCCGAGATGGCTGACAAAAATACTTTAATAGTGGAAAAGGAGCTGCCTTTTTCCAGCAGGTCTTGTAGAAAATTGAGGAGCTGGACCAGGTCACAGGAATATGAGATAATATTCCTCTCTAGAAACCAGGCCTCAAAAACACGCCATTTACGAGTGTAGAGAGTCTGAGTTGACTGGGCTCTAGCTCTCTGTATCGTGTTTATAACATTACCGGGTAGGCCGGAGGCCATCAGCTGGAGGCCATCAGCCGGTTCCTCTCAGCGGCCAGGCTGAGAGTTGACACGGATCTGGACGTGGGTGAAGGAGCTGCCCATGGGCCTGAGTCAGTAGGTCCCTGTAGGGGGCAGCTGCCATGGTGTCCCTGACAACAGTGAGATCATTTCTGGGAACCACGGTTTCTGTGGCCATCTGGGAGCTATGAGTATCAGGGAGAGAGCTCCCCTGCGTACCAGTTACAGCATCACCTGAATCAGAGGGACGGGGGGAAATGCATAATATAGCACCCCTGCTGGCCAGTTGTGAACCAGGGCATCTGTTCCCAGCGGAGCATCTGTTTCCTTCAGTGAGAAGTACAGGACGCAGTACGTGCTGGTTTTGTAGGCGAACAGATCGACGGATGCCCGCCCGTATCGTACCCAAACCTGGTCCACAATACGCGGGTTTAGCCTCCACTCTGAGGAGAGGAGGGTTCCTCTGGAGAGGGCATTTGCTCCGTGGTTTAGCTCTAGTTTAGCTTTAGTGACAATATTCGGGGTCTGCACCACGAGAGCAGCTTGTGTGTCAGGCTGAGGAGGGGTCGGGACCTTGTCCCCTCTTCTCTGTTGATAAAAGACACCGTTGTCCGATTGTCTGATTTTATCAACATGTGTTGCTTTGTAATCAGCCTCTTCTTGTAGAAGTGCTTCATGGACACAAAGACAGCTTTTAATTCCAGGAAGTTGATGTGGAGCCTAGCCTCCTGTTGTTTCCAGAGCCCTTGGGCATTCTGGTTTCTGCAATACGTTCCCCAACCTCTCTTTGAAGTGTCTGTGGTGATCACCACACGACAGTACTTGTCCCAGCGGGACGCCTGTCGCGAACACTGAAGGATCTGAAAGTTATGCACCATAACTCATGTTCCCTGAAGGAAGGGAACGAGGTGCAACATATGCTATGGGAATTGTGCCCCCGCGTGATTACCTGAAGGACTACATTCACGCCTTTACGGCAGGGGCGTCAGCGTTGCGCCAGAGGCCCCGCCCTCTGGGTACTTAAGCCGCTGACGCCCATTCATCATTCTCCAAAATGCACTTCACCGAGCTTTTAGCATTGAAAGGACCAAATATGTTGCACCTCGTTCCCTTCCTTCAGGGAACATGAGTTATGGTGCATAACTTTCAGTTCACTTTCAGTCATGTCTCTCGGTGCAACATATGCTATGGGAATGTAATCCATTCACGCCCTTGAAATGCTCAGCAAAATGCATGTGAGAGCATCTGCCTTAAAACGAAAGGCATTTCCCAGCTGCTTTCTACAAGTTAAGTAGAGAGCACAGCCTGAGAAGAAAAAATTGCCAAATGTAGAAACATCAGCTTGATGTTACCATTGGACATATAGATAAAAAACACCAGCCAGAGACAGTATAAGCAGAGACAGCATAAGCGTGCTCCACTAGTGTGATTACTCATCATCTCCTTTTCTCTGGAAAAACCTGAGAAACAGGAGGAAAAGGAGCAAGGGACACTAGTAATTGGGTGGCAATGTGGAGGTATAAAACCCAGGTCAAAACACAGGGTAACCTCCCAAGTCCCCAGGGGAAAATTATTACATATACAAAAGGCACGACTGGCAAGTGGAGCCTATCCTGATGTTGGAGATCCGTTAAGGAGAGGGGAACCCCTCCATTGAAAATCTCCTAAGCAAACATAAACACCAAGGGACACCCTTGTGTATGTTGTTGCTGTTTGCTTTGGGATAAAGCAATCAAAGCCTTAGGTCCTCAACCAGTTCCCTTCAAAGGCCAGGCTGAAAGCCGCCACAACTCCGGACGTGGATGTAGAAGTTGCCCACGTGCCTGAGTCAGCAGGTCCCTGTGAGGAGGCAATTGCCATGGTATCCCTGATAACATCGAGATCACTCCGGGAACCACGGCTCTGCGGCCACCTGGGGGCTATCGGGATCAGGGAGAAGGCTCCCTGACGCACACGTTCCAGTGTCACCTCGATCAGAGGGACAGGTGGAAAGGCATAGTAGAGCATGCCTGCTGGCCAATCATGTGCCAGAGAATCCGTTCCCAACGGTGCATCTGTTTCCTTCAAGGAGAAGTAAAGGTCACACTGTGAGCTAGCTCTGCAAGCGAACAAGTCCACAGAAGCTCTCCAAAATCGTGACCAGACCTGTTCCACAATCCGTGGGTTCAGGCTCCATTCTGAAGCCAGGAGAGGCCCTCGAGAGGGCATCCGCTCCATAATTTAGTTCACTGGGGATATGAGTCGCCCTAAGTGACAAGATTCTTGGAGTACACCATGTGAGCATCTTCTGCGTCAGTCCGAGGAGGGCCCAGGACCTTGTCCCTCCTTCTCTGTTGATGAAGAACACTGTGGTCCTGTTATCTGATTTCACCAGGACATGATGCCCTGCAATCAGACCTTTGCTAAAGAAATATTTTACTGACAGGAATACGGCTAACAACTCCAGGAAGTTGATATGTAATCTCGATTCCTGTTTATTCCAAAGGCCGCTGGCGTTCTGATTTCTGTAGATCGCCCCCCATCCTGTTTTTGAGGCGTTTGTCGTGATGACCACACGAGATGACACCCTTCCTAGCGGGACCCCTTCCGTGAAAACAGACAAGTCTCTTCAAGGTTCCAGGGCCTTCAGGCACTCTGGATCTATCCGAAACTTTCCTGCTTGATTAGGCAAGGCGGATTGTGTCTGTTGGTTTAGCCATACTTGTAGGACCCGCATTTTTAGCAATGCATGTGGCACACAGGGTATGGCTGCCGCCAAGAGGCCTAAAAGGCGTTGGCACGTTTTCATAGGGACCCATTGATCCAGTTTAAATCTTTCCAGGCAATGGCGAATGGAGGAAACTCGTTCCTTTGAGAGCCATGCTCTGTATCGGACGGTGTCGATCTGTACTCCCAGAAATACGGTAACCCGTGATGGAGTTAGGTCACTCTTTTGTAGGTTTATGACAAACCCGAGAGACTCCAGGTGAGAGATCACCCTGTAGAAGTGTGACTGGGCCTGTATTCTGCTTCCAGCCAGAATCAGCAGGTCATCCAAGTAATTCATAACCCTGAGTCCTTGATTCCTAAGGGGGGTCAGGGCTGCATTTAGACATTTAGTAAATGTACGAGGAGCTATCTTTAAACTGAAGGGTAAGGCTTTGAATTCATAAGGGTTCCTTTCGAT
>JBBPBX010012996.1:15274-37359 GCA_038048925.1 Garcialebias charrua
GATATGGTTTTTACTGGATCACGCGGTGTCTTGAAGACAAAACGTGATTCATCTTTTTTTAATATCAACGCTGTAAAACCCCGTGTCTTTGCCTGTTTTCCTGACTTTGACCTTCATCTGGGGACAGATGAGAGCGGCCGCGCTATAAGCATATCATGTGTTGATAAACATGTCATGTGTTTTGTTGAGCTGCAGCTTTTTGCACTCATTCTCTCTCCTGGATGACTGTAACTACATATTTACGCTGTATCGGTGAAAATTGATGCAATGTTAATAAACCTATCTTGTATCTTGTATCTTGTATCTTGATCTCCTCGAACAAACCCATCAGGAGTTCTTGTTGGGATGTTAACTTCACAAGTTCAGAATTCATGAAGTTTAGGGATTTTTTTATTTCCTCCATGGCATCTGAGTTTTGTTCAATTAGATCTTGTTTTCTTTGTCTGGATTTACTTGCCGTTTCTCACTATACCATCTAGCCGATGGCAGTGACTTCCAAATCAGTTTGCCAAATGTCGAGGCCTGGTCACGAAGCCAACCAGCCCCTTGATTTCCGCCACAGCCCAGCAGCTGCAGCACCCAAGTTAGACGCCAGGAAATCGGGTCCCGCAATCCCAGTAGACCATAGGATCCACGGTGGCAGATCGGCTCCTATCAGGAAACGTGGATCTACTGGCAGAAAACTGGAGACAGACCTCCTCCACGACAGTCCCCGGCACTGCCGCACCTCATCTTGGCAACAGCTGCCCCACGGCACAACAGCCGAAATCCGACACCCAGCCACAAGGTCCACCAGCTCCTCCACGGCAGCCGCTAACAAAAGCCACCGCCCACAGACCTGACATTGCAGATGATCAAATCCCGCGGCTCGATAGCCGAAAAGCCAACGCCCATGAACTGAAGTGTAATGTTCTGTTAAATAAACGCATGTTGAGATTTAAAAAATGAAATGCTGAAGAAATGATTGATATTGATTGTATTGATAAAGCAGAGTTCTGTGTGCTGGTTGATGTTTAAAGTTCTGCTTTTAGAAGGCTGATGTGATGAGCTGAGCCCAAACGCAGCACAGCCTGCACTGTAAAGAAAAACACTTTGTTTGACTCACTTCCTGAATGGAGTTTTTCCAGGCAGTGGATGCTTTCTGTGGATACTGAAAATAAAATGTTGCATGGCTGTTTTTGCAGACTGATGGAAGAGTCATGCCTCCTGCAGTGCACCTGCTCCTACACCTATCTTACCAGACAGATTGGATAAAGTTGTTCCTTCTCCAACCTGGTTATGACTCAGCGCCACTCATCTGAAGTAGCAACAAGAACTCCTCCAACCTTACCTGCATGTTTTTAATTCAGAACAGAAACTTCATATTCCAGACAGAGCTGAGCTAACATGCTGTGACGACTCTTTTCAGAAAAAAGCACATATTATTTTTCATGGTGCACAAAATACAGGCTTGTGGACGTGCAGGTGTGAGATTGATGCGGCTTGAAAGAAAAATAAACACAAAGAAACTACATTAGCGCAATGTTTAATGAATAATAAAATCAGATTTGAATTGATCTGTATCTCTACAGTTCTTGGCGTGCCCGAGTCAAACCATGCATGTGGTTTCAGCTTTCAATCCACTTAGAATACAGACAAATTCAATATGATGACATTCCACTTATAAATAAGAAAACCAAAGATTGCATTAAATCTCAATTTTGACTGAACACCCCATCCTGGGCATGCTCAGGCTGCAGTGGAGAGGACCCAGTCCCTTAGATCAGGAAGAAACCAGAAACAGGATGAGCAGCTGTTGAGGAAAGAGGTGCAGACAGACACAAAGTCCACCTTCAGCTCTTCTTCAAGGATGAAGCCAGTGCTTGTCTTACTTCTACTTGTCTATGAATTGACACTAATGTCCTTCGTTTGATTCATGTTCATGATGAGGGGACATTTTCCACAGAACCACCAGTTCTCTGCACCCATTCAGCACAGGACATGATCAGTAGGGTCACCTGAGTATTTTTGTAGATGGCAGGACTCCAGGTTGGATGAGAGATAGAATATGAAGAGACATATTGAGAGTACTATCCCCTGCAGGGCTCCTGTGCTACTGACCTTTCAGACTTGGAACAGTCATACTCTGTCAGGTGAACAAGGTTACAAGTCGCTGAGCAAGCTGCATGTGTATTTTCTGCAAGCTGTCACTCAGTAGCACAGGCTGAACTGGGCTGAAAGCATCAGAGAAATCAAAGAGCATGAGTGTCTCAGTGCTGCCTGCTTTGTGCAGATGAAAGTGAATGTTGTGGAGCTGATGACATCTTGGACTTCAACTTGTCACTTTAGGGCTGGACCTGTTTTCTGACAGGAGCTTTGTCTGGTACAGTAAGAGTACCAGTTCCAGCATCTCCTGATGTTCAGTGATACTACAGTCGGTACACAGTCATTGCATCTCTTTTGAACACCTTATTGGTGTGTTTGTCTGGTCATTCTATCAGCTATGCAAACAATACCTTTTAGTTTTCATTAAAGATTATTATTTTATTTGTGTTCAGATGAAACCTTCAGTGTGACATTTTAGCTTATTTTAGCAGAGTTCATTTCTGGCTTTATAGACGGTTAATGAAAGATAATCATGTAAACATGGAGTGACATAAAAACCTGCTGTAAAATATCCTGGTCTGCTATTCAGACCATGTTGTTTAATAGTCAGAACATGTAGTTTGGTTTGAACTCACATAGTGGAGCAACTTCTTATCAGTTCTGCACAGGCTACAATTATTGTGACCCATTATCTTGAAATATGCAATCTTTGTCATCATCACCTACAGGGAAGTACGTAGTATGAAAGCCAAGCTCAATGTAGCACTAATATAAGTTTAGTTTGACTAACATAATAAAAGTACAAAGAAATAAATTATTGTAATAAAATATTTAAAAAAAAAACATATCTAGACCTGGCAAGAGAGCCAAACAAAGACTCAGTTCTTACTGGACAGTTGAAAAGGAATGGTTGAGGAACAGGGCCAGAGAACAAGCAGCATGTGATTTTTTTTAATTTTTGAGATGTGTTTTTCTGGACTGGAATTGAACAGGAAATATTTTTGGTGCAAAAGATTCAAGTGAAACCACTGTGGAGAAGAACAGAGACATTTTGTTTGAATTATTTACTTGTCTGCAGCAACTCATAGTGAGTGGAAAGAGTGATTTTATCCTCCACCAGGTGCATTGGTGAGCCCATGGCTAATGGGGGTCTTGGGCACCAAAGATTAACATTCAGCCACCCCAATCATGTGATAAAACTATTATTGTTGTTTTATACCAGGATTTCTGGTATTGATGTGATACTGGGTGAAATGCAGGCCAGTATCGGCAGTATCAATGTCGACACCGATACTTTGCGCAAATAAACCTAACGTAGTTAAACTTTAAAAGGCAGTGTTCCAATCAAAGCTGAGTAAACATTACAATACATCAAAGTAACTATTTATTTTAAACTCTGACGTATAACAATATAGCTATTCAACAATAAAAAAACTCCTACCACGTGGCCCCCTGGTAGGTGTTCCCTTGCCTGCGGGCGTGCTTGGGGCCCTCACTATCTGGGGTTGGGCGCTTGGGCGTTTGTCGGCTCGGCCTGGTGGCTGCCTGGTGGGGCTCGTGCCCTCTGGTCCGGTCGGGTCTGGGCCCGAGGGGTGGGCGTCCCCGGTGCCCGAGCCTCGGTGACCGGCCCTGGGGCTACGTCGGCGCGGCGGGCTCCGGCGGGGGCCTGTGAATTTGTCGCGGGCGACACCGGGGGGTCATTGTATGTGGTCGCTGGTAGGGGTTCGTCCAGTTCTTCCCCTTGGTAGGATCTGGGGAGTGGGCTAGTGGCTCGTCCTGTTCGGGCAGTCCTGGGGACTCTGGGCTCGGGGTCCTTCCTGGGGTCTTGGGCTTTGATCGCTCCTTCGTCTGCCTCGGGCTTTGGGGGGACGGATCTCTGATGCTTCACAGTCGCTACTAAATGTTCTATTGGAGGAACCTTATACACTTATGCATGCTCACAACCACACACAAATGGATGCAGGGATGTATATATATATATATATATATATATTAATATATATATATAAGATATGTAGATGGGTATATAAATGAATATAAAAGTATATGTATTATATATATATATATATATATATGCAGATATGTAGATGGGTATATAAATGAATATAAAAGTATATGTATGTATACTACTGTATATATATATCTGTAGATATGTAGATGGGTATATATATAAATGAATATAAAAGTATATGTATGTATACTACTGTATATATATAGTTGTAGATATGGGTATGTGTATTTATAGAATTCTACTGCAAGCTCATGAATATTATTAGTCTTTATGCATGTATGTTCCATTGTTGTGTTCTGTCATGTGCTTTGCAGGATTGTGGACGGAGGTTGGGTGTGTTTGCCTTGTGCTCTTTTGGTTGATAATTGTTGATTTGTTGCCTTACTTTCTCTTTTCTTTCTTTCTCTTAAAAAAAAAATAAATAATAAAAAAAAATATAATAATATATATATATATATATATATATATATATATATATTGGAGTGAGAGGATGGCTAAAAGGTGTGAAGGGAGGCCATCTATAAATGGAAAAAAAAAAAAAAAAAAAACAAACAAACAGATACAATCATATGAAATATGTGAAAATGGTGTTTCAAACAATAAGAAAAGAAAATAAGGACAATAATAATAATAATGCAGTACTATCTCATTTATCACAGTTTGGTTCCAGCCTGCACTGTGATAAGTGAAAAACTGTGAAGTAGGGACACTGTTTATTTTAGTATTTACTGTACTATTAAAATAAAATATTGTTTATTCATCAAAAATACTATAGAACCACTATGCTCAGCCGTATTCAAGACAAGGGGTTCAGCTGTCGCATTCCTTGTGTCAAGCCACTCTTGAGCAAGAGACAGTGTCAGAACCGTCTCACCTCGAACTGCTGCTGAGTGGTCCAAAGTTATGTTCTCTGATGAAAGTAAATTTTGCATTTCCTTTGGAAATCAAGGTCCCAGACTCTGTAAGAAGAGAGGAGAGGTACAGAATCTGAAAGTTATGCACCATAACTCATGTTCTCTGAAGGAAGGGAACGAGGTGCAACATATCACTATGGGAAATTGCGCCTGCGCAGTTTACCTGAAGGAATACAATCACGCCTTTATGGCAGGGGGCGTCAGCGTCGCACCAGAGGCTCCACCCTATGGGTACTTAAGCCGCTGATGCCCATCCATCGATCTCCAGAATGCAATTCACTGAGCTTTCAGCATTGAAAGGGCCAGGTATGTTGCACCTCATTCCTTTCCTTCAGGGAACATGAGTTATGGCGCATAACTTTCAGTTCCCTTATCAGTCTTGTCACTCGGTGCAACATATCACTATGGGAACGTAATTCATTCACACCTTTGAAATGCTTAGTAAAATGCATCCTAGTGTGAACATCTGCCTTTATTCAATAGGCATCTCAAGGTCGCTTTCTACTGTGTGTTAGAAAGGACAGCCTGAGTGACATCACACGCAGTAACATCCAAACTAATGCTTTGCAAACGTGTTCATTGAGCTCCAGTTCGCAGCAGCGCAAATGTCTGCAACTGGTACACCCTTGAACAGTGACCATGAGGTGGCCAAGCCCAGAGTAGAGTGGGCACGCACTCCAGAGGGCACCTGTAGACCTTTGCTACTGTACGCCCTATTAATGGCCTCAGTCAACCAGTGTGAGAGACGCTGTTTGCATAGGGCCTTTCCCGTAGCTGGTGCAGCAAAGCACACAAACAGTTGATTTGAAAATCCTGCTGGGGGCCCTCCTCCTTAGCACGCCCTTCATAAATCTTATTATGAGTGGATGCGCACCAGGCGTCCTGCTTCCCCAGCCCTCGTGACAGGCTGAAATCGCAGATAGGAACACCTTATTCGTTGAGAAAGAGCAACCTTTCTCCAGCAAGTCCTGAAGAAAGGTGAGGAGCTGGGTCAAGTCACATGAATAAGAAATAATATTTCTTTCTGTGCATCAAGCTTCAAAGATATGCCACTTCTAGGCATAGAGAGACTGTGTTGACATAGCACGTGCATTTTGAATGGTTTTTACCACATTCTCTGGCAGGCCTGAGGCCATCAGTCTGTTCTTCTCCGCCACCAAGCTAAAATTAGCCGCAGTTCTCAGCCTAATTGGTGAAAATGTGACGTAGAAAGTCCCTGGAGAGGAGCAGGTGGTTGAACCAGCTCTCCCTCAGAAACCCTGATTTCAGTGGTCCTTTGAAGGTCAGCCAGATTAGGAAGAGGACCTTCCCCCAGACGTACCTCCATACTACTCTGACCGAGAGTGTTTGGAGGCAGAGACAATCTACTGTCATTATTAGATAACGGCTGAACAAAGTGTCTATTTTTTCTCTTTTTGTTGGGGGTCATGGGTCGGGGGGATGCACGTTTTCTAAACGAGCAGATCTCCTGACTCCAGTCCGTCTCTTGTTTGGGTCAGCACAGTAAGCGCGGTCACACGCTGCAGAATCACTGTTTGAGCATGACGCGTCACCCATTGAAAACAAGGGGACAGCTTCAGCATTAGAATGAATGTGTGACACTGGTGTTGGCCTGCAGGCTTCTGCCGCGGCCCCCGTCCCTTACTGGCGTCCAATAAATAGGTGGCCAGGAAGGTGGGTCATCAGATTCTGTCGGCGCGCACCCCTGGAGCACGGACGTGTCACGGTTTTGGTTGATTTGTGTATTCCCGGCTCCGTGGTTTAGAACGGAGCGGGGGCTGGAACACGTGACACCCCTCACCTGCTTTTATGAGGAGTCACGGGCCTGTTCGCAGGCGCCTCTGTGCTTGTCTGTTGCAGACAGAACAGAGGCACCCTGCTGGGGTTTATCAATTAGGCTAACACTCCGTGAGCCGTGAAGGAGGGGGGGAAGATGGCCCCCGCCCTTTATGCCGACTGGAAGAACAGAGAGGACTGTTCTGCTGATGTTACTGTGTTTGTTGTTGTTGTTTTTTGAGTCAAGAAAACAGTCTGTTTTTTTAACTTTATTTGTGCTTATGTGTAACGACATATTTGACTTTATGTCACTCACAGCAGAAAGAACATGATTTGTGTTTAAAACAGAATCACCAGCTTTTTGTACCATGCTACAAACAAAGTCTGGACGTGAAAAGATAATTTCCCGTACCACGTGGACGGGTGATCGTGTAAAGTTTAGAAGCGGTCCTGGTTCATCGGGTACACTTCTGTTTGGTGTCCCGGTTCGTCGAGGAGGTTCTGTACTGGTCCGCCTGACGGGGAACAAATCGGTTCTTACTCCAGGCATGTTCGGTCCGAGGTGGAGGGGGCGATGGTCTCTGCCAGTGCTCGACCTCGTACGCCGGCCGCTTTTGCGGTGGGGCACGTGTAGCTGAGTGGTGTCGAGGCTGCGGTGCTCTGCTCCCAGCTGATTCCCTGGGGGGGGGGGTTCTCCTGGGGATGCCCACCCGGAGAGCTTCAGCCTGTTTGCGCCTCTGGTCCAGCCTGGTCTGAATTCGATCGAGCGCTTTTCCAAAAAGCCCCGTCGGTTCTATTGAATGGTGGAGAAAAGGAATTTTCTGTCCCTCCGGGAGGTCAGTCAGGGTCATCCACAGATGGCGTATTGCAATGACCACCTCCGCCATTCCTCTGCCCTGTGCAACAGCTGCTGTCCCCATCATGCGGAGCACAAAGTCTGTTGCCCTGCGGGCTTCATCCAGCAGCTCGGCGGCAGCCTGCTTGTCTGACGTTATTGGAGCTCTTGTAGTTTTTCAGCCAGGTACGCCTGCATCATTGCAGACGCGTTCATCGCGCATGCTGCGAGGCCTGAGCTCTGCAGCATTTCTCGAGCAGAGAAGCCGAGGCTCGACAGGCTTTGCTGGAGAGAGTTGGTTTTGTTCCGGATGACTTGGGAGCCAAATGAGATGCCAACGTGTCCTCAATGTGAGGCACGTTGGCTATTCCCACTTCATCCATCCCGTCCACATTGAGAAACTGCGAGAGTGGCAACAGCATGGGAGCTCTGGGCTGAGCCCAGGTGCAAGTCAGTTCTGAGAGGTAGTCCGAGAAGACGGGCATCCTTTGCCTCGTGGTGGCCTGCTGTTTTGAATAAAAATAATTTCCTGCCAACCTCGTGACTTGTTGACAAGGTGGAGGCTCCGGCCATGGGATCTACAGTGCATCCTCTGCTCTGTGACACAAGTCGAACAGAGCAGGGATGGAAAAGTCAGTCTCCGGGAGCACAGGTACTGGTGTGCGGGAGAGGTCTTCTCCCTGTTCCCCATACCCGACGTCGGCGTCGTCCGCAGAAAATTCACCTGAGGCTGAAATCGAGATCTCGTCCTCGTTCATCATGCCTTGAGTGTCAAATTCAAAAGTTAAGTCCACCATGGGGGCCAGCACATCTGGGCTGTCGCCCCATTCGACTCGGGTGCTGTCGTCCAAAGCCATGCTCTCAAGCTCCAGCGTGGGAGTCTTAGACTCAGTGATGTCCAGGTCTGCTGACACCGTGGCAGCCCCAATAGCCTTGGCGACGAAGTCTGCCCTGTACCTCCACACAGGAGAGCATCCTGTGCTCCAGCATCAATGTGTGGCATGGAGGCTGCACAGATGCATAGAGGAAAGCTCTACAGAGAGTGGTGAAGGCTGCACAGAAGTCTGTTGGAGTCAGTCTCCCCACCATCACAGACATTTACACCTCCAGATGCAGGAAAAGAGCCACCTGCATCATGAAAGACCTCACTCACCCAGCACACTCACTCTTTGCCCCACTCCCCTCAGGACGGAGGTTGAGGAGCATCAAATGTAGAACCACTAGACTGAGGAACAGCTTCTACCCTGAGGCTGTTAGACTCATGAATAAATAAATAATAAGAATAAACACTGCAAAATATCACATCATGCTGATGCTGATCTGTTTTCTTGTTGCTGTGTTCATCTGTGACCATCTGCTCATACAGACTCATGTTCGTGCTGCTGTTTATAATGATGTTTTTCTACTACATTAGGGCTTAGTGTATTACTAGTTGATGTTTTTCTTAGTTAATCCTAGATGTTATTACTGTTTTTCTCTTGCATTTGTTGTTGGATGTAACTGGGACCCTGTGTACATAATCTCGTTTTCATCACATGTACCACATGCGGTGCAAATGACAATAAAGACTCTCTGACTCTGACTCACGCCTCCAGCATCTGGCTGCAGTGTTGGCAAGACTCGAGTGCATCCAGCGCCATGTTTGCGTGTAACATTCCCAAGCAGACGGGACAGGCCTCATGGGTGTCCGTTGCTGAGAGGGAAAAAACGCATCCGCTGGGGCAGGCGTGCAAGGTCGTACTTGCTGTCCTACTGGTCTTTTTTGGAATTCTTGTCTTTCGCTTTCCTTTCTCCGGAGGCATGTCCGAGATAAGACAAGCGAGTCCTTCCAAGATCCTTTTTCTTCTAATTTGAGACGTCTCCTCAGTCGCGTCGCTTTCGCTGGCTAGCCTTGCTACGAGTTAGCAGAGGTAGCGGTGTGACGCAGTTAGAGCCGTCGAGCGAAGCAATCTGCGGAAAGAGGAGAAGAAAAAACTTTGAGGTTAAGGAAAAATGTGCCGGACTAGCTTTCGCTAGCCAAGCAGTATGCAGGAATAATTTGTTGTGCGCTCTGTGTAGGGAGCAAGCTCACCTCTGGTCGAGCGATGAAGCAACAGAGAAGTCCTGCGAAGAGAGAGAGTTCAGGTTTAAGCGAGGTGAAGGGCAATAAGAGATTGATGGATGGGCGTCAGCGGCTTAAGTACCCAGAGGGTGGAGCCTCTGGCGCGACGCTGACGCCCCCTGCCGTAAAGGCGTGATTGTATTCCTTCAGGTAAACTGCGCAGGCGCAATTTCCCATAGTGATATGTTGCACCGAGTGACAAGACTGATAAGGGAACCACGTTGCTTGAGGTCCAGTGTCAAGTTTCCACAGTCGGTGATGGTTTGGGGTACGGTGTCATCTTTTGGTGTTGGTCCACTGTGTTTTCTGAGGTCCAAGGTTAATGCAGTTATCTACCAGGAAGTTTTAGAGAACTTCATGCTTCATGCTTCAGACCAACTTTATGGAGATGAAGATTTCATTTTCCAACAGGATGTGACACCTGCACACAGTGTCAAAGCTACCAGTACCTGGTTTAAGGACCATGGTATCATTGTTCTTAATTGGCCAGCAAACTCGCCTGACTTTAACCCCATATA
Source organism: Garcialebias charrua (assembly GCA_038048925.1). NCBI lineage: Eukaryota > Metazoa > Chordata > Actinopteri > Cyprinodontiformes > Rivulidae > Garcialebias > Garcialebias charrua. The sequence continues at coordinate 25,515 of JBBPBX010012996.1, forward strand.
AAATCTTTGAGTTATTGTGAAGAGGAATATGTGATGCACCAGACCCAACAATTGAGAAGAGCTGAAGGCCACTATCAGAACAAACTGGTCTCATAACACCTGAGCAGTGCCACAGACTGATCAACTCCATGCCACGCTGCATTGATGCAGTAAAGGAGCCCCAACTAAGTATTCAGTGTGCTCATAATTTTCATGTTCATACTTTTCAGTTGGCCAACATTTTTTTAAATCCTTTTTTTAATGGTAATAAATAGTATTGTAAATTTCTGAGATACTGAATTTGGGGTCTTCATTAGTTGTCAATTATAATCATCAACATTAAAAGAAATACACATTTGAAATATATAATCTGTGTGTAATGAATGAATATAATATAGAAATGTCCCTGTTTGCATGAAATTACTGAAATAAATCAATATGCTGGTGAAGATTCTCAGTCATCCAGGACATGATAAAATCAAAAAAGGCGTTCAATACAAGACCAACTGGACTTTATTTGTTACAGAAGACGTTTCGCTTCTCATCCTCATTATCGAATTGATAAAGCTCCTCGGATGAGAAGCGAAACGTCTTCTGTAACAAATAAAGTCCAGTTGATCTTGTATTGAACGCCTTTTTTGAAATAAATCAACTTTTTGTTATGGTATTCTAATTTTATGACAAGCACCTGTATTTTCATCTGATCAGATAAATTATTTGACTTTATTTTCCCTAAATTCAGGTCCTGATCAGCCTATGGGGTTCGGCTGATCAGTCTTGTTTCTACCATGGGTTCAGCTTGCCTATCTCTCACAGTCTGTGATCAGTTCCAGTGTCTTCAGGACCTCGTCAGTCTAGCTCAATCTCCTTCCACTTCCTCCTAAGCAGTGCATTCACAGTTCCAGTTCTCCTTGTGCTACCAGTTCCCTTTCAGTTTGGTCTCTCAGTGCAACATACTTGCTATGGGAATTGTGCCCCCGTGCGATTACCTGAAGGAATACATTCACACCTTTTACGGCAGGGGGCGTCAACCCGCGCCAGAGGTACCGCCTTTTAGGTACTTAAGCAACTGACGCCCCTCCAACTGTCTCTTTTTTGCCCTTCACCTCGCAAAACCTGAACTACCTCTCTTCGCGGGACTTCTCTGCTGCTCCATCGCTCAACCTGAGGTGAGCTCACTTCCTGCACAGAGCGCACAGAAAATTTTTCCTTGCGTACTGCTGGACTAGCAAAAGCTAGTCCAGCACATTTCTATAACCTCTAAGTTTTTTTCTCTCCTCTCTCTACAGGTTGCTTCGCTAAACGGCGTTATAACTACGCCACAACCGCTACCCCGGCTAACATCTTAGCGGGCTAGCCAGCGAAAGCGACACGACGGAGGAGACACTTGAACAAAGAAGAAAAAGGATTTTGGAAGGTCTCGCTCGACTTATCTCAGACATGCCTCCGGAGAAAGGAAAGCAAAAGACAATACTTCAAAGGAAAATCAGCGGGACAGCAAGCCCAACTTTGCGCGCCTGTCCCAGCGGCTGTGGATTCTCCCTCGCATCAACGCACAACCATGAGGCCTGTCCAGTCTGCCTGGGTATATTTCATGCAAGACAAGCTCTGGACGCGCCCGGTTCTTGCCTACACTGCAGCCAGATGTTGGATGCGGTGTTGCGGCATCGGGTGGACCTCGTGGCTAAGGCCATGGGAAGCTCAGCTGGTCCACAGGACCCAGACACCACGGAGACCCTCACTCCGACCCCAGAGCTCCAACATGTGGCTCTACACGACAGCACGCACGTTGAATGGGGTGACAGCCCTGACCCGCTTGCTCCCATGGTGGACCTAACAGTCGAGTTCGACACCAGAGGCATTATGAATGAAGACGAGATCTCCATCTCAGCCTCGGGCGAATTTTCAGCGGAGGAACCAGAACTCGAAATCGAGGATCCGGGAGAGGACCTTCCCAGGACCTCGGTACCTGTGCTCCCTGAAACGGACTTCTCCATCCCGGCCCTGTTTGACCTGTGCCACAGAGCAGCGGACGCGCTGAACATCCCCTGGCCGGAACCCCTGCCTCGCCAACAGGTCACGAGGCTGGCGGGGAACTATTTTTATTCAAAACAGCAGGCAGCAACGAGGCAAAGGATTCCCGTGTTCCCAGACTTCCTCACGGAACTAACCCGCACCTGCTCTCAGCCACGAGCGCCCATGCTCCTTCCTCTCTCACAATTCCTCGACGTGGAAGGTATGGATCAGGTGGGAATAGCCAACGCGCCTCAGATTGAGGACACGTTGGCGTCTCACCTAGCTCCCAAGTCATCAGGAACAAAACCGACTCTCCCTAGCAAAGCTTGTAGAGCCTCAGCGTCGCTTCTCGAGAAGTGCTACAGAGCTCAAGGACTCGCGGCGCACGCCATGAACGCGTCCGCAATGATGCAGGCTTACCTCGCAGAAAAACTCCAAACCCACGCCAAGCGAGCAAGCATAGGGCCTCCTCAGTGAGCCGGGACACTCGTCAAAAACGTGCCTGATGAACCAGGCCTACGTTTACATTTTAGACGTCCTCCCACCCACGCGGTAATGGGAACGTTAGCACCTTGTTCAGACTTTATTTGTAGCAAAGTACAAATGGCTGATAATTCTGTTGCATGCACAAACCATGTTGTCCCTGCTGTGAGTGACATCAAATCATGTATGTCATTGCACGTAAGCACGAATAAAACTCATAAAACATCACATCCTTGTTTTATTGACGATCAAAAAACAAACAAACACACCAACACAAATAATGTCAACAGTACGGGCCTCTCTGGCCTGTCAGCCGTCATAAAGGGGGGGGGGGCACATCCCCCTCCCTCACGGCTCATGGGGTGCCAGCCTATTCAATAAGCCCCAGCAGGGTGCCTCAGGACCTGTCTACAGAAGACAGACCCAGAGGCGTCTGCGAACAGACCCTCCAACTTTCGCGAAGACAGGTGAGAAAGGGCACGTGTTCCAGTCCCCGCTCCATTGTGAACAAGGGGCCGGCTAATACACTAACCAGACGAACACGTGACATGTTCGCACCACAGGAGAGCACGTCGGATGTCCCAAGGCAGACACAATTTTCCCACCCTCAAAACAGTGGCTGTGATCACGTTACTGTGTGTGTAAAAGGATCGGAGTCGAACCAGAATTTTCTTCCTGATTTTGAGAGGAAACTAGGCTCCTTATCAACAAATTATTTTAAGTCTGCCGGTCACAAAGGACCATCTCCACGTTCACACGTTGCAGCTGCTCCTTTATTATTCATGAAGGACACGTAACGCTCGAGCAGTAAAAGAGCATCACGTGACTTTCCTCACAAAGTTGCATCAAACTTGCTTCCACACGACAGTATACCACTGGGTGAGACAACAATTGGAATCAGGAGATCTGCTCGTTTACAAAAGCAGCAGCCCCTCAATCCAATAAATCCTATTTTGGAGGGAAATAATAGCTTTCCTATTCCGACTCAATCTAATAAAATTAATAGACTCCATCTGTCTTCGAGGAGACTCGATCAGGGCAGTCTGTTAACACATCAACGTGGAGGCCCACTCCCCAACCTGGTTGACCCTCAAAGGCTCACACAGGAAGTCGTAGTCCAGCTGTTTAGGCCAGGATCTGGAATTAAATCCAGCCTGTTAGCTGAAAAGGACAGGCTGATGGCTTCGGGCCTACCAGAGAATGTGGTGAAAACCATACAAAATGCCCGTGCAGGTCAACACAGTCTCTATACGCACAAGATGGTGTAGTGGCAGGGCTTGGGACTTGGGACCCGAAGGACGCGGGTTCGCGCCCCGGCCACTACACACCTTGGGGTGTTTATGAGTGCACACCTAATTCTCCAGCTCCCCGGGCGCTGACTACGGCTGCTCATTGCACCACCTGGTGGTGGTTGGGTTAAATGCAGAGACCAATTTCGTCTGTCAAGTATGGGAACATACACAGATGACAAAAATTTGACATTTATTTTATTTATTTTTTTAAAAGTTGCGCGTCTTCGAAGCCTGGTGCTCAGAAAGAAATATAATTTCTTATGCTTGCGACTTGGCTCAACTACTAACTTTCCTTCAGGATTTACTGGAAAAGGGTCGTTCTTATTCAACGATTAAAGTGTTCCTTGCAGCTATCTCTGCTTGTCACGAGGGTTGGGGACACAGGACTCCTGGAGCACATCCGATCATAATGAGATATATGAAAGGTTTACTTCGAACCAAGCCACCCAGCAGAACCTTGACCCCTGGTTGGGATCTTGGCCTGGTCTTGGGGGCTCTTTGCGACCTGCTATTCGAGCCTCTGAGCGAGATTAAGATAGATCTTCTATCTTATAAAACTGCTCTTCTCCTGGCTCTGTGCTCGGCGAAACACGTGGGTGACCTCCACGCTCTATTTGTACATCCGTTATGTACCATATTCGCCCCTGACGGGTCAAAGGTCACCCTGAGGCCTAATCCCGCATATACCCCCAAGGTCTTGACCTTCAACCATAGGAGTCTAGACTTTGACCTCTCCTCCTTCCCACCTGTCCCTGTTCTTACTCAGGAACAGGAGAGACTAAAGGGCCTCTGCCCTGTGAGAGCTTTACGCACTTACATACAGAGAACAGCCGAATGGAGGGAAACAAACCAACTGTTCGTCTGCTTTGCCTCACCTGAAACAGGAAAGACCCTATCAAGACAGCACCTCTCACATTGGGTGACGGAGGCCATTAAAAGGGCATACGGTAGCAAAGGTCAACAAGTGCCCCCTGGAGTGCATGCTCACTCAACCAGGGGCTTGGCCACTTCCTGGTCATTGTTCAAGGGCGTGCCAGTTACAGACATTTGTGCTACCGTAAACTGTAGCTCATTAAACACTTTTGCAAAGTACTACAGTTTGGATGTTACTGCGTGTGATGTCACTCAGGCTGTTCTTTCTAATACACAATAGAAAGTAGCTTTGAGATGCCTTCTGGTCAAAGGCAGGCGTTCACACTAACAGGCATTTTACTGAGCATTTCAAGGGCGTGAATGAATTACGTTCCCATAGCAAGTATGTTGCAGCGAGAGACCAAACTGAAAGGGAACTGAAAGTTATGCACCATAACTCATGTTCCCTGAAGGAAGGGAACGAGGTGCAACATAGCTGGCCCTTTTCAATGCTGAAAGCTTGGTGAAGTGCAATTTTGGAGACAGTTGAAGGGGCGTCAGTCGCTTAAGTACCTAAAAGGTGGTACCTCTGGCGCCGGGTGACGCCCCCTGCCGTATAAGGCGTGAATGTATTACTTCAGGTAATCGCGCGGGGGCGCAATTCCCATAGCAAGTATGTTGCACCTCGTTCTCTTCCTTCAGGGAACATGAGTTATGGTGCATAACTTTCAGTTTTCTTCATTGCTCCTTGTGTTTTCAGCGTCACTTAAAGTATGTCTGCTGCATTGTCACTATTTATTTTGTTTTTTATTTAGAATAAAGTATTTAGTTTTTTCTCTGAGCTCCTTGAGCAAAAACAAAGGAAGAAGCAGGCAAAGATAAAGGATGGATGGATGCACCATAAATAGAAATTTAAATGTAAAAAATGATCTGATAGTGATGCTAAAGGCAGGAACCAACCTGTAAAATATATCTAAAATCACTGTAATTAGTACGACTATAAATCAAGTCAATGACCAGTTTTAGAAAAATGTCATTGACTTAACAGCAGCTATATAAATGAATAAATACAAATTGTCATGCACACTTCCTGAATGTAACCTTCTTGTCACCACAAGTCTTTTTATTAGAATACTTCCCAATAATTTGTCTTAAACTTTCATTTGAAAGAGAATTAAAACCTATTGTTGATTTTTATGTGCTATAAATTGGAAGCATTCATAGTTTAAATCTGTGAGGTAATGTGGCTGCAAAGCTCAGGCTGACAGAGTCGTATAACGTCTGATGAATGCTGCTCTTTATTAAAAACCATTAATAAAGAGCACTCCTCTCAGCATCCTGTCCTCCCTGAGACGGTGTGTGTCAACATGACCAATTACCAGGCTGATCAGATGCACGTAGCCATGTCTACTTCACCACCAGCACATCATACATTACAGGCTCATTTATTAGTTTCAGAGGAGCCACATTAATCCTTTAAACATCAGCTGGTCTGTGATTTCAACAGACAAACTCCATCTGCAGCATGGGCAATGACTTTTGGCTGTTTTACTTTTGTTAAAATGTTCTTCTTTGCTGATCATTAGGATTTATACTATGTTGTTAAATAGAATTCAATTAGATTTAATTTGAGTTTATTAAAATAGTGGTTTAGACACATGCAGGAGTTGTGGGAGTTCAGTTTTTTCTGCAGCCTCTGAAGTCCCAAAATGGCGCCAACAAGTCACACCCATTCCCTTGATGAGTGCCAGGAGCATAAAAGGCTGGAGCATTACATTCCTACTAGTATTTGTGCTACTAACTACATTGTTTTCTTCTAATAATTAGTATAACTTACCTCGTGTTGTCTTTGTGTTGTAGCCTCGATACCTGTGATTCATCTGTTCCTCAACTCCTTTGTGAACACCCTGAGTTCCTTGTAGACTTCCTCAGCTGTCTCCACCACCTTCCAACAACTTGCACTTGAGTAACTGATGAGCGACTGGTAACAGGTGAGTAACTGATGAGTGACAGGTAACAGGTGAGTAACTGATGAGTGACAAGTGAAAGTTGAGTTACTGATGAGTGATAGGTAACAGCTGAGTAACTGATGAGTGACATGTGAGTAACTGGTAACAGCTGAGTAACTGATGAGTGACAGGTAACAGCTGAGTAACTGATGAGTGACAGGTAACAGCTGAGTAACTGATGAGTGACAAGTAACAGCTGAGTAACTGATGAGTGACAGGTAACAGCTGAGTAACTGAGGAGTGACAGGTAACAGCTGAGTAACTGATGAGTGACATGTGAGTAACTGGTAACAACTGAGTAACTGATGAGTGACATGTAACAGCTGAGTAACGGAGGAGGGACATGTAACAGCTCAGTAACTGATGAGTGACAGGTAACAGCTGAGTAACTGAGGAGTTACAGGTAACAGCTGAGTAACTGAGGAGTTACATGTGAGTAACTGGTAACAACTGAGTAACTGATGAGTGACAGGTAACAACTGAGTAACTGATGAGTGACAGGTAACAGCTGAGTAACTGAGGAGTGACATGTGAGTAACTGGTAACAACTGAGTAACTGATGAGTGACAGGTAACAACTGAGTAATTGATGAGTGACAGGTAACAGCTGAGTAACTGAGGAGTGACAGGTAACAACTGAGTAACTGAGGAGTGACAGGTAACAGCTGAGTAACTGAGGAGTGACATGTGAGTAACTGGTAACAACTGAGTAACTGAGGAGTTACATGTGAGTAACTGGTAACAACTGAGTAACTGATGAGTGACAGGTAACAACTGAGTAACTGATGAGTGACAGGTAACAGCTGAGTAACTGAGGAGTGACATGTGAGTAACTGGTAACAACTAAGTAACTGAGGAGTGACAGGTAACAACTGAGTAACTGATGAGTGACATGTAACAGCTGAGTAACTGATAAGTGACAGGTAACAGCTGAGTAACCAACAAGTGACAACTGAGTAACTGATGAGTGACAGGTAACAGCTGAGTAACTGAGGAGTGACAGGTAACAACTGAGTAACTGATGAGTGACATGTAACAGCTGAGTAACTGATAAGTGACAGGTAACAGCTGAGTAACCAACAAGTGACAACTGAGTAACTGATGACTGACAGGTAACAGCTGAGTAACCAACAAGTGACAACTGAGTAACTGATGAGTGACATGTAACAGCTCAGTAACTGATGAGTGACAGGTAACAGCTGAGTAACTGAGGAGTGACATGTGAGTAACTGGTAACAACTGAGTAACTGATGAGTGACATGTAACAGCTTAGTAACTGATGAGTGACAGGTAACAGCTGAGTAACTGATGAGTGACATGTAACAACTGAGTAACTGATGAGTGACATGTAACAGCTTAGTAACTGATGAGTGACAGGTAACAGCTGAGTAACTGATGAGTGACATGTAACAGCTGAGTAACTGATGAGTGACATGTAACAGCTTAGTAACTGATGAGTGACAGGTAACAGCTGAGTAACTGATGAGTGACATGTAACAGCTGAGTAACTGATGAGTGACATGTAACAGCTTAGTAACTGATGAGTGACAGGTAACAGCTGAGTAACTGAGGAGTGACAGGTAACAACTGAGTAACTGATGAGTGACAGGTAACAGCTGAGTAACTGAGGAGTGACAGGTAACAGCTGAGTAACTGATGAGTGACAGGTAACAGCTGAGTAGGGATGTCCCGATCAGGTTTTTTTTACCCCGAGTCCGAGTCCAAGTCCTTTAATTTGAGAATTGTCCGATTTCGAGTCCCGATCCGATACTTCTAAAATACATTTTTAAAATGAAGGGAAAAAAAGAAACAGATCCAGATGTCCCTTAATTTTTATATTATTTACCTTAATATTTAACAGAGTACTTCTGTGAGGTAGATTGAACAATCAAGTACCGTAATAAGATTTAAAAAAATTCTTCACATTGAAGTTTAGTGTAACAGTATGAAATAAAAATGTCTAATTTAAAATAAGCAGCTCAACCTAAAATACTGAGCAGGCATGTAAACAAATAAGAAACTTAGGTTGTTGTGTTAAATGCAGCCTTTTCCTTACCTCCTCTTGAAATATGAACTGTCTGTACCTCCTCTTGAAATACGAACTGTACATATCTCACAGTTTGCAAACGCAATATCGTTGTCATCCACTTTAAAATATCTCCACACGACAGACATCGCTGCTTCAAGCTTATGCCGCGTTCCGCTTCTTTTTTTACGACAGTCACTGCTTTACGGCAGGCGCGGCTACAAAAATATTGTGCACATTTTGTTTTGAGACAATTTGACTCTGTAACACAACATACAGTTAATATAATATTTCCCGTTTGTGTTTGGAATAAATCGTTGCCTCCACTTAAAGCTAATGCCGCGTTCCGCTTCTTTTTTTAAGACAGTCACTGCTTTACGGCAGGCGCTGCTGCAAAAATATTGTGCACGTTTTGTTTTGAGACAATTTGACTCTGTAACACAACATACAGTTAATATAATATTTCCCGTTTGTGTTTAGAATAAATCGCTGCCTCCACTTAAAGCTAATGCCAAGTTCCGCTTCTTTTTTACGACAGTCACTGCTTTACGGCAGGCGCTGCTGCAAAAATATTGTGCACGTTTTGTTTCGAGACATTTTGACTCTGTAACACAACATACAGTTAATATAATATTCCCATTTGTGTTTAGAATAAATATACATATATATATCCGATCCCTGATCGGTGTGTAACGCCCGATTCGAGTCGAGTCTGAAATCACGTGATCTGGACCGATTTCCGATCACGTGATCGGATCGGGATATCCCTACAGCTGAGTAATCAACAAGTGACAACTGAGTAACTGATGAGTGACAGGTAACAGCTGAGTAACTGATGAGTGACAGGTAACAGCTGAGTAACTGAGGAGTGACAGGTAACAGCTGAGTAACTGATGAGTGACAGGTAACAGCTGAGTAACTGAGGAGTGACATGTGAGTAACAGGTGACAACTGAGTAACTGATGAGTGACAGGTAACAGCTGAGTAACTGATGAGTGACAGGTAACAGCTGAGTAACCAACAAGTGACAACTGAGTAACTGATGAGTGACAGGTAACAACTGAGTAACTGATGAGTGACATGTGAGTAACTGGTAACAACTGAGTAACTGATGAGTGACAGATAACAGCTGAGTAACTGAGGAGTGACATGTGAGTAACTGGTAACAACTGAGTAACTGATGAGTGACAGATAACAGCTGAGTAACTGAGGAGTGACATGTGAGTAACTGGTAACAACTGAGTAACTGATGAGTGACAGATAACAGCTGAGTAACTGAGGAGTGACATGTGAGTAACTGGTAACAACTGAGTAACTGATGAGTGACAGGTAACAGCTGAGTAACTGATGAGTGACAGGTAACAGCTGAGTAACCAACAAGTGACAACTGAGTAACTGATGAGTGACAGGTAACAGCTGAGTAACTGATGAGTGACAGGTAACAGTTGAGTAACTGATAAGTGACAGGTAACAGCTGAGTAACTGAGGAGTGACATGTGAGTAACTGGTAACAACTGAGTAACTGATGAGTGACAGATAACAGCTGAGTAACTGAGGAGTGACATGTGAGTAACTGGTAACAACTGAGTAACTGATGAGTGACAGGTAACAGCTGAGTAACTGATAAGTGACAGGTAACAGCTGAGTAACTGAGGAGTGACATGTGAGTAACTGGTAACAACTGAGTAACTGATCACTCATCAGTTACTCAGCTGTTACCTGTCACTCATACAGTCCGGAGTACCAGAATATTGGGCTGTCTGCCTCCTGTCAAACTCCAGCACAAACCTTGCACAAACTTTGCTTGGAGAACTACGTGGCTGCAGTTTTTGTTTTGCTTACCTGCTGCTTCTGTTAACCTCCTGTGTCGTCTGGACCATTCTGGACTTTCTCCTGTGCTCCTTTTCAAGTTATGCTCATTCAAGTTACATCTCACTGCTTCTTGGTTATTTCTCTCGGAGCCGTGAGTCTGCTGTTAGCGGCTAGCTCTGTGCTAGCTCCCCCCGGTTTGGCTGGTGTGATGTTGACCTACTCCGCTTCGCAGCTGCTTGGACTTAACAACTGCTCCATTCCACCTTCTGTTTCCATCATCAAACAACTGGGACTTCTGCGTAGACCTCGTTACATCCATAGAGGCTCTCGAAAGAAATCTGTTTATTCTCGCTCTGAATTGATTCCGTCCGGGAGACGTGTCGCACCTCAACTACGTCATCAGAACGCTGCATTTGTAGTCTGCAGCGCACAAGGTGGCAAGGAAAACGTGGAGTGGACTTCAGTCTGCTTAAACCGGTTCAAAAAGCTCCTACACCAACTAGCATTAAAATAGAACATTTCAATGTACAATCACTATCCAATAAATCATGTCTAATTCATGATCACATTCTGGAGAAAAACTTGGACCTCATATGCCTCACAGAAACCTGGCATCAACCAGACGTGTTCAGTTCTCTGAATGAAGCTTGTCCCTCTGGATACAGTTATCTGCAGAGAGCCCGCATGCACTGGCCGCGGTGGTGGTCTGGCTGTAATCTACCGCAGTAATTTAAAATTGTCACATCTGTCTTCTCATAATTTTTCTTCTTTTGAATGTTTGGCCTTCAACTTCAAAGCCCCACTCCTGATGAACGTTATATTGATTTATAGACCTCCTAAACCGCATGTTTCATTTAACTCAGAAATGCATGACCTCCTCACTTTTTTCTGCACCTCCCCTGTAATAACTATTTTTCTTGGCGATCTAAATATCCTTCGCCCTTTCATCTGTCTCGGGCTTTGGGGGGACGGATCTCTGATGCTTCACAATCGCTACTAAATGTTCTATTGGAGGAACCTTATTCACTTATGCATGCTCACAACCACACACAAATGGATGCAGGGATGTATATGTAGATATATGTAGATGGGTATATAAATGAATATAAATATATATGTATGTATACTGTATATATATTTGTAGGTATGGGTATGTTTATATATAGAAATCTAATGCAAGGTCATGAATATTATCAGTCTTTATGCTTGTATGTTTCGTTGCTGTGTTCTGTCATGTGCTTTGCAGGATTGTGGACGGAGGTTTGGTGTGTTTGCCTTGTGCTCTTTTTGTGGATAATTGTTGTTTTGTTGTCTCACTTTCTCTTTTCTTTCTTTCTCTCTATTAAAAAAAAAAAATACATATTGGAGTGAGAGGAT
>JBBPBX010012997.1:8337-32015 GCA_038048925.1 Garcialebias charrua
TGTTCAATTATAGACCTATATCCTTGTTACCACAGTTTTCAAAAATTCTTGAAAAACTATTTGTGAACAGACTAGATCAATTTATAGATAAACAAAATATTCTAAGCAACAGTCAGTATGGGTTTAGAGCAAAAAACTCTACATCAATGGCTCTCATGGAATTAATGGAACAAATAACTACTGCTGTCGATCAAAAACAATATCAGTATTTTTGTTGATTTAAAAAAAGCATTTGATACTATTGATCACACCATTCTCCTTGAAAAATTGAACAAATATGGTATTAGAGGACCAGCATTACAGTGGGTATCTAGCTATTTAAAAGACAGGAAACAATTTGTACAAATACAGTAAATGGTGTAAGATCTGACCTCTGTAATATCACATGTGGAGTTTCCCAAGGCTCTGTACTTGGACCAAAGCTATTTATTTTATAATGAATGACTTGGTAAATGTGTCAGGACTCCTTAAAGCTTCAGTATGTAGCTTTTTTTATAAACATATTTCTTCACTCTGTCACTACCTCCTGACAGACTGATGTTAGCCAGGTAATCTCTGAAAAAAAATTAAAAAAAATATTGTCCCCTTGCTTCTCCAGGTGGTAAATAAGCATTTCTAAAAAGAAAAGGTGACACGCCATTTTCCAGCCAATAAAAACAGAGTTTGTAACCAGCCAATAAAAACAGAGCTTGAATTTGAATCAGCCAATAAAAACAGAGCTTGAATTTGAATTCAACAGACCATGGGAGAGCAGAGCCATATATGGCTCTGAGGGGGAGGGATCAGAATGCTTTGCCTGTTGAAATTTTTTCTAAGTGCTGCAGTTCTACAGAAACTGCATACTGAACCTTTAAATGTGTACTTTTTGCTGATGATACCACATTTTTCTGTTTAGGTGAAGATATAGAACAAATGTTGGAATTGATAAAGACAGAATTTGTCAAGATACAAACTTGGTTTAAAATAAATAAATTATCATTAAATCTAGAAAAAACTAATTACATGATATTCAGTAATAAAAAGAAAACTGTTGATGTTCCACTCAAAATTGAGGGTGTTGAGATTTGTAGAGTGAGTGAGGTGAAGTTTTTGGGTGTTATCATTGATGACAAACTGACATGGAAACAACACATAAATTCTGTAAGAATAAAAATAGCTAAATCGATTGCAGTACTGTACAAAGTCAGAGACCTATTGAATGATAAAGCTCTGTATTTGTTGTATAACACAATCATTGTTCCACACTTAATCTATTGTATTGATGTTTGGGGGAAAGCGTGTAAAACAATCACAAAGCCTATTTTTGTATTACAGAAAAGAGCTGTAAGAATTATCACTAGAAAACATTACCGTCATCCATCAAGTACATTATTTTATCAACTGAAGTTATTGAAGTTCCATGATTTGGTAAATGCATTTTGTTAAAAGACAAAGTTGTTATAATCTTAAGGGGACAGAGATGTTTGTAAAACCACAATTCAGAACTAGTTTGAAGGGACGTTCTACCTCAATCCAGGGAATTAGATTATGGAATGGCTTGGAGAATGTAGTTAAAAATGCCAAGTCAATGTTTACATTTAAGAAAATGATCAAAACGAATGTGTTAAAAAATATATATGAAATAGCGTAATGTGTATTGTATTAGTTAGAAAATTAGAAAGAGTTAGTCATTTTGTACTGTTGGTTGAAGATTATTATTGTTTAATCTGATTGTTGGAAAAAAGGGGCAGATATAATAAGATTTATTCTTCTTTCTGCTACCTTTCATTTTTTTATATTTTGTACATTATCATTTATGGGATTGTCTTGTATTGTTTCTTTTGTAAAAAAATGTACAAATTTAATAAACATAAACATAGATTTAAGTTTGTTGATTAAATCCAGAAAGTTATATTTAAAAAGGAGTTTTGGGTCCCTTGAGATATTTATACCCAAATACTCAAAATAACTAGTGGAAAATTTAAATGGCAGATTATTAAGAAAAGCAGTGTCAAGCCCATCTGAAAGAGGCATAAAAATACTGTTATCCCAATTAATAGAACAACTGGAAAACTTGCCAATTTTTTTATAAGAGTAAGAAGCGGAGAAAGAGAAACTGTGACATCTGAAAGAGTCAAGATAATATCGTCCGCATACAGGCCAATGGGACCATCTGTAGCATAGTCCGAAATGCCAGTGATCAGTGGATGGGTCCTGATGGAAATGGCAAGGGGTTCCATGGCCAGTGCAAATAGCAAGGGTGAGAGACAAAACCCCTGTCTGGTTCCGCGGTGTAATGAAAATGAAGCAGATCTGTCGTGATTAGTCAGAACTGAGGATTTTGGGTGAGCGTAGAGCATTTTTAGTAATGTCATAAATTTATTACCAAAGACAAATTTTCGGAGAACCAAAAACAAATAGTCCCACTCAATTTGATTGAATGCCTTCTGAGCATCTAATGAAATAACTGCAGAGGCAGGAAGGTTGGTCTGGTACATAACATTCAGGAGTCGACGAGTGTTTGAAAAAGAGTACCTGTTGGGAATGAAGCCAGTCTGGTCAGGATGGATCAGGTGAGCTATGTGAATATTTAAGTGAGTAGCTAATACTTTAGCAACTATTTTTTATTCATTCATTCATTCAACCTTTATTTATACAGGCTAGCCTCGTTGAGTCATGGGTACTCATTTACAAGAGGGACCTGTCTCACTCACACCAAACAACAAACAATCTGCAAGATGCAATGATCTAGCCTTTTTGATTGAAGACTGATAGGAAATAATGTTACCCCTTAATACTACTTTAAATGACTCCCACAAAACTGAGTCAGATACTTCTCCATTGTCATTAAAAAGAAGAAAATCTGAAATTTTGGCTGAAACATAGTCTTGAAATGATTGATTTGAATTGATGGGGTGTATAAATTTCCAATTAAACGACGGAGCATAAAGATTAAAGTGGATCTGTATTAAGAGAGGGGTGTGATCTGAAATTAAGAAGCTGTGATACCTTGAGCTGACTGTATGTGAAATTAATTTAAATTCAATTAAAAAGTGGTCAATTCTGGTAAAACTACCATGGGAGGGGGGGATATTTACGATCAAAAGGATGCTGAAGCCTCCAGATATCAACTAAATCTAATGACTTAATGAGATTGTTTAAAACCGGCACTGATTTCTAAGAGGAGCAACTTTATTGGAGGACCTATCTAGCAATGGATCGAGATAACAATTGAAGTCGCCTCCTATAATTATGTCCCATTTATTGCATTGTGCAACAATGTCAAATATTTTGCAGAAAAAATCGGGACAGTCACAATTCGGGGCATAAATATTTAAAAGAGCAACAGGGATGGAATTGATTTCACCAGTGACAAGCACATATCTCCCCCCTGGATCTACAGACATGGAGTTAAAGATAAATGGAATGGACATACGGATAAGGATTGCAACCCCTCTAGCCTTGGAAGAAAAATTTGACTGGTAAACCTGTGATACCCATGAAGATCTCAACCGTCTCTGCTCAGTTGGCTGAATATGAGTCTCCTGAAGAAAGACAATATCAGATGAAAGAGATTTTAAATGTGAAAACACCTTTGCTCTTTTAAGACCAAGACCTCTACAGTTCCAAGAGACAAAATTAATAGGACTCATGCCCGGCTTAGGAGTATTATCCTGCATTTATCATAACATAAAAACAGCAGCTGACAAAGTAAACCCAACAGAACACAGAAAACACAACAACAACAAAACAAACCCAGAACTCACCACTGCCGCAACAAGAACTAAGCGGCATATCCCTCTATCCAAAGTGGAGGCTGCCGGATAACAGAGAGGAAACCCTGAGTAACTAACCTAAACCCAACGAGCCGTGGTTACCTCCAAAAACAAAAAACCACACAAAAAATAAACAATATACATGTATACAATAAATGTTAATATGCACCAAAACTTAACTAAACTTGCAGACTAACATTAGCATAGAATGCTTAATAAAGTCACTCAGTATGAGTCAGTGAATTAACAAACTGTTCTGCATCAGTTGGTGAAGTGAATGTTTTCACAGTGTCATTTAAAGATACTTGCAGCTTGGCAGGAAAATGCAGGGAACACTTGGCCCCAGCCTCCATCAGTTTTTTCCTCACGGTGTTGAATGCCTGGTGCTACGCTGAAACCTCCGCCGTGTGGTCTAGGAATATGAAGACTTTTTGACCGTGGTACAGCAATGGGGACTTCTGTCGACTCAGCCACAGAATATTCATCACGTCACGGCCATTGTGCAGTCTGGCGATGATGATCCGAGGTCGTTCATTGGAAAGTGGCTTTGGTCTCAGGGCACGATGGGCCTTATCTATTTTTACGGGCTTGGGGAAGCTGTCCTGTCCCAGCAGCTCCGTGATGAAGTTTGACACAAACTCTACAGGACGGTCACCCTCTTCCGCCTTCCTTGACGCCAACAATCCAAATGTTTTGTCTGCGCGAGCGTCCCTCCAAGTCGTTCACCTTTGTTTTGAGAAGGCCGTTAGCCGCCGCTAGCTCGCTACATGTAGCATCCAATGCAGAAACATGGGCATCGGTAGAGGATAGAGCCACGTCTATGTTGTCTAAACGGTGCTGGACCTCACTGTGCTCTGTCTGCAGGGTTGTTAAACGAGCCTCTATGGAGTCCAGACGCCCTTCCAGTGATTTCTTTAGAGAATCCATGAGGGTGTAGACTTTAGCAAGCTCATCTTTGTAGCTATTGACGGCGGCTAATATAGCCTCGTTGCTAGCTGCCTGAGCGGTCGACATCTGGGCTTCATCTTTCCTTGGCATAACGTAATAGGCCAAAAATGAAATATACTGAAGAAACTGGTGCCTACTAGTTCTCCGGCGAAAAAAATAATAACTTTGGTGCTCTTATTAAATGTTAAATTGAGGCAGTGACACGGAGCTCTGCAAAACACGTCTACTCCATTCAGAGGTGGGTAGAGTATTCAAAATTTTTACTCAAGTAAAAGTATTGTTACTTGAACCAAATATTACTCAAGTAAAAGTAGTGAGTAGGCATCCAAAAATTTACTTGAGTAAAAGTAATAAAGTACTTTGATTATAACCTACTCAAGTAGTGAGTAACTGCGGAGTACCATCTCGTGTCATTAAATTATAACATGCAAATGGATTTACAAGGAAACATAACTTTTAATGAGACTGAACATACATTGTTATAAATAAAAACACAAAGGCAATACCAGCCAAAAGGATTTAGAAATAAACCACTTATCTTTTACATTGTTGTAAATAAAAAAACAAACACAAAGGCAACTGTAGCCCAAATAATTCTGCCAAATAATAATAAACTTGACTTTCTGCAAAACTTTGTTTCTACCAGTAAATGTTGGAACTCATTTTCTTACATTTTGACATCCTATAAACAGCACTAACTGTTTACCAGAATCTCCGACGTCACTCAACATGGCCCGCGCGGAGAGTTTGTTGTGGTCACGTGACTGGTTGGCTTCACTTGATTGGTTACATATCAGGTGACAATAAGTTACGCAATAATTTTGCTGCAAATGTTTTTACATACTTGAAACAAAAGTAACTGTAGCGATCGGCAGAAAGCCCAAAGTAACTGAGTAAAAGTTGCGGTTTTCTCCCCTAAAATTTACTCAAGTAAAAGTACAAGTCTTTCACATTTAAACTACTCTCACAAGTACAATTTTCTCAAAAAGCTACTTAAGTAAATGTAACGGAGTAAATGTAACTAGTTCCTACCCACCTCTGACTCCATTACTGCACGCTAGTGCCCCCTCATGCAAATAGCACTTTTAACTGAAGAAGTTGCCTTTACTCCAAACACGCAGTGTGAATGCCAATTCTGGAATGAATTTGCCTAAGTTTGCTGAAGAAGCTGAAACTGTGTTTTAAATGTTAAAGCAAAGAGAACAGAAGCTGGGCAACATGGTGTTGCAGTTGCTAGAGCGGTTGCCTCTCAGCAAGAAGGTTCAAATCCCGGTCCAGGACCTTTCAGGGTTGAGTTTGCATGTTCTCTCTATGCATGCGTGGGTTTTCTCTGGGTACTCCGGTTTTTTCCCACAGGTCAAAAACATGCATGTTAGACTGGTAATTGTCCCTAGGTGTGAGTGAGAGAGTAAATGGTTGTTTGTCTCGTTTGTTTCTATGTGTCTCTGTGATGGACTGGAGACCTGGGTGTCCCCCCACCTCTCGCACAGTAAATGCTAGATATGGGCACCAGTGACCCCCACAACCCCCCAAAACAAAGAAGCGGGTAAATATAATGGATGGGCGGATAGATAGACCCAAGCTAACATTTGCAGAATGGATGCTAAAATCTAAAATGAGAAGAACAGTGGCAAAAATACAAGCTTTGGTTAAAGTAGCAAGGGGCTAGCTTAACTCAAACAGTCACTAGCTAAAAGTAGCACATTGTTAGCTAAAAGTAGCAAAATGTTAGCTAGAAGTTAAGCTGCAACACACAAGCCAAAAGCTAAAAGTAACAAAGTAAAATAAGTAGTCTAAAAAAGCTAAGTCTGGTCCTCTGGACATTCAAAAAACATGAACAACAGGCATTTGTTGTTGCTTTGTTTTGTTTTGTTTTTTGAATGTTCAGAGGACCAGACTTAGCTTTTTTAGATTTTTCTACCTGGATTATTGAGCATGCATCAGGGTAAAATAAGTAGTATTAGCATGAGTAGAAATAGCATCAGCACAATTAATATTTGCTTTAACATTAGCAGAAGCATTAGCAGAAGTATCTTGAAAAAGGGATGTTTATAACAGAGTTGAGATCTCATTGCATTTTAATGCAGAATTTTTTGTAAGTAAAGGTAATTATTTTGAAAAGTAAAAAGATATAAAAACAAAAGTAAACAATTTACTTTTGTATGTACTTTCTGTGTTAAAAGTAACAAACAAAATAATCTCTCAGGACATCATTACATGCAGTATACCCTCAATTCGGATCAAACTTGGCAAAAGGGCCTTCTCATACTGCTCCTGTTTCCTGGAACACCTTGCAAAAAGATCGAAACTCTCGACCTCTAAGGGATTTTAAACAACTGTTAAGTTCATGGAAAAAACAACACAGACATGCTCCTGTTTTTAGTTTTGTACATCACTTTATAATGTAGTTGCTTTTGTTTTGTTTTTATTTAATTTCTTCTATTTTTTCCTTTTAAATGATTGTCTCTTGTTGTCTGTGCCTCATCTGTGTTTAAAATCAAACTCTCTTGTAAATGAATCCTTGAGACCCAATGAGACTAACCTGTGTAAATAAAGATTGAATGAATGAATGAATGAAGAGGTGAAATGTTATAGTCTTGTTTACACCATTCAACCTGATGATGATACAGGAGTTAAACTGTTGCTGCTTTCTACCAATAAAGAGAACCAAAGTCATAATTTTACCCAAACACTGGTTAAAAAAAAAACTGTAGTTTTCTTACAAGTCTCATGGGTTGAGACTTTTGGTGTACACTACAAATGTATAAATGACCGTTTCTGTAGTTTGTAACTTTTTAATGCTTGAGAGTTGTACGTTGATGCTCAGTGTCATTAATGCTTTCTGTTTTAAAATTCAGTTGAGGCTGAGAACATTGGCTGTGAGCACTTCAGACTTGGCAGCCTTTCACTTTCACTTCAGCTTCTCTACACTGGCTTCTTTTAAAATTAAGACTAGAATTTAAAACCCTACTTCTAACATACAAAGCTCTTCAAAATTCCATCTTAGCTACATATCTCATTGTTCTATATTTTCCTAACAGAACTTTTCTCTCTCAGACTGCAGGTTTACTTGTGGTTCCTAGAGTTTCTAAATGTAAAATGGGAGGCAGATCTTGTTATAGGCTCCTCTCCTCTCAGGCTGACTTTAGACTTATGGCGTTGTTTCTAATAAAATCCTATAGTTAGGGTTGGCTTGGGTTTATTGGGCTATGCCTTAGTTCTGCTGCATTGGCGTAGATTGCTGGATGACAAATCTCCTCACTGCTGCTGTCTCACTACGTAAACTGTGCATGTTTGTATTTGTGATCATTTCAATAATTGACATGTTTGTTTGGTTCTCCCCATATGAACATTGGGCAGCACGGTGGCACAACTGGTAGAGCTGCTGCCTCTCAGCGAGAAGGTTGCCGGTTCAAATCCCGGTCCGGGGCCTTTCTGGGTGGAGTTTGCATGTTCTCCCCGTGCATGCGTGGGTTTCCTCCGGGTACTCCGGTTTCCTCCCACAGACCAAAAAACATGCACGTTAGGCTGATTGGTGACTCTAAATTGACCCTAGGTGTGAGTGTGAGAGTGGATGGTTGTTTGGTGTGAGTGAGACAGGTCCCTCTTGTAAATGAGTCCCCGTGACTCAACGAGGCTAGCCTGTATAAATAAAGGTTGAATGAATGAAAAAAACCTGGGCAATACTACATCTGGATCACTTCCTGTTTCCTGGACTCTTAAAGCTAGCCTTCTGGTAGCTAGCATTTTGCCAAATTTAACTTTTAGTTAGCATTTAGTTATTTTTAGCTAACATTCTTCTTTTAACCTTTTGTCACTTCCAAGCATTGTAAGGATGGCTCCCTCTGTGGGTCTGTCTCCCTCCTTACGTCTCTCAGTTTTGCGTGTCTCCCTCGTCTCAAGTGTTTGTGATTTTAGGTAATTATGGTGTGTATATTAGTTTGCGTACGTGTGTGATTGTCGGGTCATTCGTCCGTGTTCCCTGGTGTCGTGTCCTTGTGTCCATGCTTCAGCCACTGTTCCTTGGTTTGTGAGTACTACCACGTCAGTCCTTGAGTTTCTAGTGTTTAAGCCACAGTTCTAGCTACAGTTACTAGGTTTTGTGATTACTGCCACGTCAGTGTTTGATTACTTGTTAATAAAGTGTTTTGATTTTTACTTGTGCCTCCGAGCGTCTACCTGTCTGCACCACTGGGCTCATATAACAACACCGCACCTAATCGTGACAGAAAATGACCCGACCAGAATCATGAGCCCAGCAGAAAGACGTTTGACTTCACTCGGGGGCAGTAGATGACAGCGCCAGCTCAGAGAAAGGCTGCCATCATTCGAGTTAGCGGGTTTCAAGCTGAATCCGTTTGGAGTCGCCACAAACCCGGACTTGAAGTGTTTCCATCTCCACTTCTGGTGGCGGAAAGTATGGCTCCCTCTGTGGGTCTATCTCCCTCCTTACGTCTTTCAGTTTTGCGTGTCTCCCTCGTCTCAGGTGTTTGTGATTTTAGGTATTATGGCATGTATATTAGTTTGCGTACGTGTGTGTGTATGATTGTCGGGTCATTCGTCTATGTTCCCTGGTGTCGTGTCCTTGTTTCCATGCTTCAGCCACTGTTCTTTGGTTTGTGAGTACTACCACGTCAGTCCTTGAGTTTCTAGTGTTTAAGCCACAGTTCTAGCTACAGTTACTAGGTTTTGTGATTACTGCCACTGTGGAATGAAATATCTGATATTCTGTTTAATCATGTTTATTTTATTATTCTCTTGATTAAATAATGCTTGTTGTAATGTTACATTTTGAAAACTGTTCACTCGTACGTGACCTTTCCACATTCAAGCCCTGTGTCATGAAAACCCCTGCAAAGCAGAAATAAGCAGAAAAACAAGCTTTCAGCAAAACTCCATGTTCTTTCTGTTCACAAGATGTTCCAGGACAAGTCAACTTGACCACAAGTTTTTATTAAGTTTTTATTAAACTTGACCACAGAAACTGTTTATTCATCCTTTTCTAAAGGCCAAGGCAGATGACTCATCTCTTGCAGATGATGTTTTACTGTATGTGTGTACACTATTGGTTACGTACAAGGTGTGTATACATATGAGGCTGTCACTGACTAGAACCAGAACTCACTCGATTTTTCTGGGCTTCGTTTGCCTGTGTGTGTTCTCACTCTGCAGAGTAAAAATAAACTTTGTTAATTTTTGTAAGCTCTCAGTCTTCCTTTTATCTAAGGCAAATTTAATTACTTTCACACCACGTCAGTGTTTGATTTCTTGTTAATAAAGTGTTTTGATTTTTACTCGTGCCTCCGAGCGTCTACCTGTCTGCACCACTGGGCTCATATAACAACACCGCACCTAATCGTGACAAGCATTTAGCCAACTTTGTTATACATTTAGCTATTAAGTGCAATTTTAAGCTTTTATCCAACTTTTTGCTACTTTTACATTTAAGCAACTCTTACAACTACAGCATTTTACTGTCAGGTTCTGCTGGCACGGAAGGAGTGTTGAACCCAAATGCAGGAAGAAGATGACTTGGAGGCACAGGAAAATTCTAAAGTGTTTATTTACAACAAAAACAAAACAAAGGCTGGCAGGGCAGTAAGAACTATTAAACTAAACTAAACTGGATTAAACTAAACTGAAGAGGTACTTACTGTATACTCAGGGAAACACTGAGGAAGAGCAGAACACAACACCTTGGAAGGACAAACCTGAGACAATGACAAGACTGAGAGGAGCTAAATATATACACACTCTAGCCGTGTTTCCATCAAGGTTTCTAGGTGCGCATTTTGAAGTATTGCAGCAGAAAAGCTTAATGGAAACGGCAAAATGCGAAGTTACTTCCTGAAATTCGCCAAAAAGTTTATACGCTCGCTTGAGGTGGTTTTTGGGATCTTCGAAACCGAGCAGATGCGCAAAACGACAGATGGAAACACATTTGCCGACTCGTGCTGCCGTGGCGAACATTCACGTCACGTGACTGATCAGCTGTTTCCGCTCCGGACAACATGTAACATCGCTAAAACTAGTTGGCATGACAGAATAAATACAACTTGCCCGATAGCAACACGTACCTGAAATATTCTCTCCATTTTGACGAGATGTGTGGCCGGGTTCTGTTTTCAACCGCTACTTCCTGTTTACTGTAGACATGCGCAGTGCTGACGTCTGACGTAATGACGCTGACGTCTGACGTAATGACGCTGTGCGTGGCTTGGTAGAAGCGCTTCAAGCCAGTAGATGGAAACACTTCTGATCCTCATTAATTTGTATTTACATGTACATATTTGCGAGATTTCAAATATTAGCTCAAAATTCGAAATGAAAATGGATGGAAACACGGTTACAGATTACACACGACATCCACCTGTGATGACACAGGTGAGACAGGGGCAGAAACACAGAGCAGAACTAAACAGAAGGCTGAATTAAACAAACAAGACTAGATTAAACACAAAAGACTGAAATACAACAGAAAGCTGAATTAAGCACAAAACACACAGAACACAAAAAACAGACAACTAGGAGACAGAGGGTTGGATTAAACACAAACAGACAGACTATGACATAACCTCCCCCTCAAGGGACAACACCGACGTCCCTTAAGACCCAAAACACACAAGAAACACGGAACGGGGTGGGAGGACGGGGGAAAACACAAGGACGGAGGACAAGACCTGGAAACTAACCACAAGAAAAAAAAACGAAAAAAACAAACAAACAAGGGAGCTAAACACAAAAAACATCAGAAGGTCAGTGTACATCAGAGTCAGAGTCAGAGAGTCTTTATTGTCATTTGCACCGCATGTGGTACATGTGATGAAAACGAGATTATGTACACAGGGTCCCAGTTACATCCAACAACAAATGCAAGAGAAAAAAAAGAAAAAGAACAGTAATAACATCTAGGATAACTAAGAAAAACATCAACTAGTAATACACTAAGCCCTAATGTAGTAGAAAAACATCATTATAAACAGCAGCACGAACATGAGTCTGTATGAGCAGATGGTCACAAATGAACACAGCAACAAGAAAACAGATCAGCATCAGCATGATGTGATATTTTGCAGTGTTTATTCTTATTATTTATTTATTCATGAGTCTAACAGCCTCAGGGTAGAAGCTGTTCCTCAGTCTAGTGGTTCTACATTTGATGCTCCTCAACCTCCGTCCTGAGGGGAGTGGGGCAAAGAGTGAGTGTGCTGGGTGAGTGAGGTCTTTCATGATGCAGGTGGCTCTTTTCCTGCATCTGGAGGTGTAAATGTCTGTGATGGTGGGGAGACTGACTCCAACAGACTTCTGTGCAGCCTTCACCACTCTCTGTAGAGCTTTCCTCTCTGCAACTGTGCAGCCTCCATGCCACACGTTGATGCTGGAGCACAGGATGCTCTCCACTGCACACCTGTAGAAGGAGGTGAGGACTGGGCTGCTCAGACCAGCTCGTCTCAGCCGTCTGAGGAAGTAGAGTCTCTGATGACCTTTCTTGATCAGGCTGGTGGTGTTGTTGCTCCAGCTGAGGTTATCATTCAAGTGTACACCCAAGTATTTGTAGCTGGAGACCACTTCCACTGCAGATCCACTTATGTTCAGTGGGGTGTGGGTGTGTTTGTTCCTTCTGAAGTCCACAATCATCTCCTTTGTCTTCTTCACATTCATGTGAAGGTTATTCTCTTTGCACCAGCTCTCCAGGTGTTCCACCTCCTGTCTGTAGCTGGACTCATCATTGTTTGTGATGCATCCCACCACCGCTGTATCATCTGCAAACTTAACAATATGACAGCCTGGATGTGTGGCTGTACAATCATATGTGAGCAGAGTGAACAGAAGAGGGCTCAGCACACATCCTTGAGGAGAGCCAGTGCTGAGGGTAATGGTGGAGGAGGAGAAGTTGTGGATCTTCACGGACTGTGGTCTGTTTGTTAAGAAGTCTAGTACCCAGTTACAAACGGAGGGGCTTAGTCCAAGTGTGGATAGTTTGTCTATCAGAGTTTGGGGGATCATGGTGTTGAAGGCAGATGTGAAGTCCACAAAGAGCATACGCACGTATGAGTCCTTCTGATCCAGGTGGGTGAGAGCAGTGTGGACCACAGAGGAGATGGCGTCCTCTGTTGATCGGTTCTCGCGGTATGCATATTGATGAGGGTCCTCGTTGATGTTGACGGTTGTCTTGATGTGGGACATGACCAGTTTCTCAAAACATTTAGCGACTATCGGGGTGAGGGCCACCGGTCTATAGTCATTCAGACCAGTCACTGTGGAGCTCTTTGGAACTGGGATGATGGTGGCGGTCTTCAGGCAGGTGGGAACTGACTCCAGTGAAAGTGAGGTGGTGAAGATGTCAGCCAGCACCTCACAGAGCTGGTCCGCACATTCCTTCAGAACTTTCCCTGGGATGTTGTCTGGTCCGGTTGCTTTATACCATACCATACCATACCATTTTATTTATAAAGCACTTTAAACAGGAACAAGTCCACACCAAAGTGCTGGAGGGTTGATCCTTCTGAGACTGCCTCTCACTTCTGCTGCGGTCACTTTGAGATGCTCTTCATCTGGTGATGAGGTGAGTCTGGTGCTAGTTGGTCTGTTTGGGTCTTCAAAACGTGCATAAAACTTATTGAGGGCATCAGGCAGAGATGGGTCCCTGGGGCATTGTTTGCTCTTGCCTTTGTAATCTGTTATGCATTTAATACCCTTCCACATGCTCCGTGGGTCTTGTGAGGTGAACTGTCCCTCGATCCTCTGTGCATACGTGGCTTTGGCCTTCTTGATGCCAGCAACCAGATCCCTCCTGCTCTTTCTTAGTTCCTCTGTGTTTCCAGACTTGAAGGCAGTGTCCCTCGCTGTCAGCAGGGTGCGGACTCCTTTATTTAACCAGGGTTTTTTGTTGGCGTAAAATTTGACATATTTTTTTATGGATACATTTTCAGAGCATGTACTAATGTAACCCAGAACTAAGGAAGCATAAAGTTCCAGATCCACTGAGCTCTCATCAGTAGCTACCTCCCTGAAGACAGACCAGTTTGTGTTTTCAAAACAGTCTCTCAGCATGGGGGTACTATCTTGGAGCCAAACTTTTATCTCTCTATGTTCCGGCTTAGAGCGTCTGAGTGGGGGTAGCTGAGTTGGGACCAACATCAAAGAGTCGTGGTCAGAAGCCCCGAGCGATGGGCGTGGCTTTGCTGTGTACGCTCCCTTCACATTCGTATAGACTTGGTCAAGCGTTTTATTTCCTCTTGTTGCTATGAAAACGTGCTGATTGAAGGTTGGGAGGGAGACCTGTAAGTCTACATGATTGAAGTCACCAGAAACAATGAAGAGCCCCTCTAGATATTTACACTGCAGCGAGGTGAGCAAGTCATGAATTTCTCCCTGGGCGTCATTAGCATTAGCATCAGGTGCTATGTAAATAGCAGTGATTAGGATCACTGAATAGTCACGGGGAAGATAATGAGGACGACACCTTACTGTTATGAGCTCCACAGCAGCTGAGCAGAGCCTTTTGATAACAGCACAGTTCGAGCACCAATCTTTGTGCACGTAAATACACACACCACCGCCTCGTGTTTTTCCCGTAGTCTCGGTGCACCGGTCCGTTCTGAAAAAGAGTCTGTCATCCAGCTCATAAACAGAGTCCGGTGTATCCTCAGAGATCCACGTTTCCGTGAGGCAGAGCACAGAGCACCTCCTCATCTCCTCCGACGTGGTCACTCTCAGACGAAGTAGATCCATTTTGTTGTCCAGCGAGCGGACGTTGGACAGAAAAAGAGCCGGCATCGGGGGTCTCCCGGTTTTAGCGTCTGCCCGCAGTCTTGTCATAATTCTTGCTCGGCAGCCCCGCTTCTGACCTCGGAAGCACCGCTTCCTTTTCTTTCCCCTGGAGCGTGAACCGGAGCGCATCTGCTTCCAGAAAGATGTTCTTAAAAGCTCCAATCTGCCGAGCTCTGATTTGAGTTCGTTGCGGATATCTGCTGTGCCCTGTGGTAAATCCATTCCATTCAGTACATCACCAGGAGCCCGATCAGGCGGGCGACCAGGAACCACAATAGGCAACACTGGGACCCGGGTAGTTACGGCTGGCACCAAGGTGACATGGGGGGCTGCAGACGGTGACACAAGGAGCAGAGGAGCCATTGCAGCAGACGAAGCCTCGAGAGCTGCAATCATCGAAGACGAGGCCTCGGGAGCTGCAGTCATCGAAGACGAGGCCTCGGGAGCTGCAGTCATCGAAGATGAGGCCTCGGGAGCTGCAGTCATCGAAGACGAGGCCTCGGGAGCTGCAGTCATCGAAGACGAGGCCTCGGGAGCTGCAGTCATCGAAGACGAGGCCTCGGGAGCTGCAGTCATCGAAGACGAGGCCTCGGGAGCTGCAGTCATTGAAGACAAGGCCTGGGAGCTGCAGTCATTGAAGATGAGGCCTTGGGCGCTGCAGTCATCGAAGAGACTCTGTCTGTGAAGTCAGAGTCTTTGTTGAAATCTTCATCGGAAGAACCACGAGCCGAGGAGTCGATGAGTCGGGCGGCGATGAGTCAGAAGTGCAGTCTGTAGGCAGCGAGACGTCGTCAGGCGAATCGTTGTCAAGCAAGTCAGGCGAGGAAGCGCTAGGCAAGAAGTCATTGGGCGAAGTCGATGCGTCGGCGGCGCAGGGACCCTCTGTAGATGTCGAGGCGTCGATGGCACTGGGACCCTCTGTCGATGTAGAGACGTCGGCGGCGCTGGGACCCTCCGTCGATGTAGAGGCGTCGGCGGCGCTGGGACCCTCCGTCGATGTAGAGGCGTCGGTGGTGCTGGGACCCTCCGTCGATGTAGAGGCATCAGCGGCGCTGGTACCCTCTGTCGATGTAGAGGCGTCGACAGTGCTAGGACCCTCTGGGGATGTAGGGGCGGTATCTTCGGCAGAATCTTGGTGGTAGAACTAGGAGCCGAAGAACCAGGAGCTGAGACTACAGCTGCTGGGGGACCAGGAGCCAGGGATGAAGGCAAGTACTGTGCCACAATGGCTGCCTTACAACGTTCCATCTCCTCCACTGAGCGAGTGCTGTACCGGACCTCCGGTAAGCGGGATTAGTCAGGCAAAGAGCGAGGTGGGGATGGGCAGCGTGGTGTAACGGCGAGGTGAGGTGGAGATGAATGGCGCTGGTATTCGGTGGTTCCGACCTTACTTTGCCGCTTTTTCCTGCTGCGTCGGCGACGTGAGCTGAGGACAGGAGCACACCAGAGATTGTCCTCCAGCTCAACGTCATCTTAAGACCACAGCAGGTGTGGCAAGAAATAAGTCGGCAGGGTGGAGGAAGAAGCTAGCTTAATAGCCTGGCGGCTCCCCCGGAGCTGAAACCTTTGTTCCTCCTCCTCAACCAGAAGAGGAGATGACAGGACTTCTACCTCCGGTCTGCAGTCACCTCGTCTCTGGACAGGTTCGGTACGGAACCCCCCCACCAGATGACAGGCTTCACCTCCACTCGCTCTCATTTCTCCTTCTCTCGCAGGGCAGTCTTGTCAGCCTCACGGGCAAGAAATTCAAACAGGGTAATCATCTCACCCCTGGGTCTGGTTTGAGGTCCAACCATTCTCCTGCTTGGTTCAGTAGTGGTCTCAGGTTTCTGTCAGGTTCTACTGGCACGGAAGGAGTGTTGAACCCAAATGCAGGAAGAGGATGACTTGGAGGTGCAGGAAATTTTTAAAGTGTTTATTTACAACAAAACAAAACAAAGGCTGGTAGGGCAGCAAGAACTATTAAACTAAACTAAACTGGATTAAACTAAACTGAACTAAACTGAAGAGGTACTTACTGAACACTCAGGGAAACACAGAGGAAGAGCAGAACACAACACCTTGGAAGGACAAACCTGAGACAATGACAAGACTGAGAGGAGCTAAATATATACACAGACACACAAACCGTGTTTCCATCAAGGTTTCTTGATGCACATTTTGAAGAATCGCATCAGAAAAGGTGAATGGAAATGGCATGATTCGAATTAACTTCCTTTAATTCGCAAAAAAGTTGATACGCTCGCTTGAGGTGGTTTTTGGGTTTTTCGAAACAGAGCTGATGCGCAAAACGAGAGATGGAAACAGATTTGCCGACTCAGTTCTGACGTAGCGAACATTCACGTCATGTGACTGATCAGCTGTTTCCGCTGTAACATCGCTAAAACTAGTTGGCATGACAGAATAAATACAACTTGCCCGATAGCAACACATTCCTGAAATATTCTCTCCATTTTGCCGAGATGTGTGGTTCGGTTCCTGTTTTCAACCGCTACTTCCTGTTTACTGTAGACATGCGTAACGCTGACGTCTGACGTAATGCCGCTTTGCGTGGCCTGGTGGATTCGCTTCAAGCCAGTTGATGGAAACACTTCTGATTCGCATTAATTTTTATTTACATTTTTGTGAATTTTCAAAAATTCGCTCAAAATTCGAATTGAAAATAGGTGGAAACACGGCTACTGATTACACAGGACATCCACCTGGGATGATTACAACTAGACAGGTGAGACAGGGGCAAAAACATAGAGCTGAACTAAACAGAAGGCTGAATTAAACAAACATGAAGACTAGATTAAACACAAAAGACTGAAATACAACAGAAAGCTGAATTAAGCACAAACACACAGAACACAGAAACACAAAAGGACTGAAACACATAGGGCTGGATCAAACACAAACAGACAGAACACAAACACCAGACAACTAGGAGACAGGGGGCTGGATTAAACACAAACAGACAGACTAGGACATTTACAAATTTTGAATTTTAGCAAGACTTTTGTTACTTTCAGCTTTTAGATTATATTTTGCAACTTTTTGGGTTTTGTTTCTGTAAGATATCTATACTGGTCAGTTTTACTGACTACAATATTCCAAATGAAAGAGTGAGCAGATTTTATCTGACACAAACTTATCAATATTCACTGAGTTCTCTCTTTTTAGGATTTAATCATGAATTGTGACCAGACAAGATGTAATTTGACAGGGAACGTTAACTTATGTCGATTCACCAGGAGATTAATCTTTTATTAACAGAATCATAAAATTACATCAAACATTTATAAGGATTGGTTCTAATCGATTTCTTATAACCTAACTGTCAACATATTCAATTTAGAGACAACAGACAAGTAATAAGTTTGACGTATTCTGCAGGCACATTAGCTTAAAGTTGTTACTGGCAAAAGAGATAAAGGAGAAGTTTTAGCATGAGAAGGAGGAAAGGTGGAAAAGAGGGGGTTAACTATCTTGAATGTTTATAACCAGAAACATGACTCGTTCTCTATGCGGTCTCCAGCTAGACGTATGTCCGGTGGGTAAACAATCAGCGACTCGTTACCTTTGACGGTCTACCAAGAACGGATCGATCGTTGAAGTCCGAAGAGGTCAGTCTGTTTAGATTGTAGCTTCTCACGACCGCCTTTGACCCACTGAAGTAATCGCAGTCTGGTTGATTTTTCAAGATAAAAGATTCCTTGAAGGAATTTCCTTAAAGTTGGAGCTTAGAGCTCAGGTGAGTTTACAGCAGTCTTGCTATTAACTCGGCTGTTGAAACTGGACCTTTGACGCTTGGTTCAAGTTTCCCAGCTTAAGGAGAAAGTCATTTCAATGTCAACTTCCTCGTAGCAACTGAAGAGAGAAGAAGAAGTGGAAGCTTTAAACTGAGACTTGACCCAGAAACATAGTCCTTTTTGATTGGCCATGTGGTACCAGGAGAGGCAGGAGAGTGACATCAGAGGATGCAGAGGTTAGGTTATG
Source organism: Garcialebias charrua (assembly GCA_038048925.1). Taxonomy (NCBI): domain Eukaryota; kingdom Metazoa; phylum Chordata; class Actinopteri; order Cyprinodontiformes; family Rivulidae; genus Garcialebias; species Garcialebias charrua. The sequence continues at coordinate 26,796 of JBBPBX010012997.1, forward strand.
TCAGAAAGGATAAAGTATTAGTTTTAAGATGCCAGCTTTATTATAAAACTGATTAAAACTGTCTTAACTCATTAACAACGCTGTTGGCCTGTTACTTATGATTAAAACAAACATCATCACAGCATCATATATGATTTCTTACTGATTATAATAACAAAACCAGAGATTATTCTCTGATTATTAATTAGGACAAAAACAAAAAGTCTCTTGTGACAGATTATTGTCCTGAGCTCAAACTAAAATGAGATAAACAGTGTCACTGCATCTTTACTGCAGGTTTGAGAAGAAAAATGCATGATCAACATTTTGAAATATTATTGGAATTCCAACTTGAATTAAACAGTTTGAATTAAATAGTCTTTGACTATCAAACATTGAATTCAATAATGCTTACTTAACACAAGGTTATTCATTAACACAAAATAAAGGAAGTCTCTTATTGATTTAAAGTTGTGTCTTGGTTCAAATGGTGTTAATGTCTGTTTTACTGAGAGGATCAGAAAAACTGTTCCAGAGAGATGAAGGTTTGTGTCACTACAGTTCTTTTCATTTTAAGGCAATGGTTAGAGTTGCCTCTCACACAGGGCTTTTCTGTTTTGACGAGGGTCATAATGAGTCACGGTGAAAGTACCTGGATTATCTAACAAGGTTGAGTCGGGTCCTCTGGACGGGTTCTTCATTGTTGAAACATTTGGTCTTTTAGCCAAAACAAGTGTTTTGGCTTTATCTACCTGGATTAATGAGCATGCATCAGGATGTACCTGGATGATGTTCCAGTAGGGAATGAGCACACCAAGGATTATATCATCCCCATTTAACACTAGAAGTCCCAGAGAAGGGTCATTTAACATTTCTACCTTTGGAACCCAGAGACGGGTCGAGTGACCTGAAGGATTTTAGCTAACATCCTATAATGAGCTGTTAACAGGCGCTTTTGTTTTGTAAATAAGGCCATTACTGGCGCACCACAGGAGGGGGCACGCTTAACACTAATTTGACTAAGGCTGCGCTTTTTTGCGCAAGTGAACTTGGCTTCTAAATCCCCCGGTCCCTTTCAGTGGGCTATATATGTTGGTCCGTCACTTGACCTCAGGTCATGTGACCTATGTCGGTCCGTCAGTTTACCTCAGGTCATGTGACCTGTGTCGGTCCGTCAGTTGACTTCATGTCGTGTGACCTGTGTCGTTTTGTCAGTTGACCTCAGGTCATAAGACCTGTGTTGGTCCGTCACTTGACCTCAGGTCCTGTGACCTGTGTCGGTCCGTCAGTTGACCTCAGGTCATGTGACCTATGTCGGTCCATCAGTTGACCTCTGGTCATGTGACCTGTGTCGGTCCGTCAGTTGACTTCATGTCGTGTGACCTGTGTCGTTTTGTCAGTTGACCTCAGGTCATGTGACCTGTGTTGGTTCGTCACTTGACCTCAGGTCATGTGACCTATGTCGGTCCGTCAGTTGACCTCAGGTCATGTGACTTGTGTCAGTCCATCAGTTGACCTGTGACCTGTGTTGGTCCGTCAGTTGACCTCAGGTCATGTGACCTGTGTCGGTCCATCAGTTGACTTCATGTCATGTGACCTATCTCATTGTGTCAGTTGACCTCAGGTCATGTGACCTGTGTTGGTACGTCAGTTGACCTCATGCCGTGTGACCTTAGTCGGTCTATCAGTTGACTTCATGTCATGTGACCTGTGTCGTTGTGTCAGTTGACCTCAGGTCATGTGACCTGTGTTGGTACGTCAGTTGACCTCATGCCGTGTGACCTATGTTGGTCCGTCAGTTGACCTCAGGTCATGTGACCTATGTCAGTCCATCAGTTGACCTCAGGTCATGTGACCTGTGTCGGTCCGTCAGTTGACTTCATGTCGTGTGACCTGTGTCGTTTTGTCAGTTGACCTCAGGTCATGTGACCTGTGTTGGTCCGTCACTTGACCTCAGGTCATGTGACCTGTGTCGGTCCCTCAGTTGACCTCATGTCATGTGACCTGTGTTGGTCCGTCAGTTGACTTCATGTTGTGTGACCTGTGTTGGTCCGTCACTTGACCTCATGTCATGTGACCTGTGTTGGTCCGTCACTTGACCTCAGGTCATGTGACCTGTGTTGGTCCGTCAGTTCACTTCAGGTCATGTGACCTGTGTCTGTCCGTCACTTGACCTCAGGTCATGTGACCTGTGTCGGTTAGTCAGTTGACCTCAGGTCTTGTGACCTGTGTCGGTCCGTCAGTTGACCTCAGGTCATGTGACCTGTGTCGGTACGTCAGTTGACCTAATGCCGTGTGACCTGTGTCGGTCCGTCAGTTGACCTCGTGTCGAGTGACCAGTGTCGGTCCATCAGTTGACTTCATGTCGTGTGACCTATGTCGGTCCGTCAGTTGACCTCAGGTCATGTGACCTGTGTCGGTACATCAGTTGACCTAATGCAGTGTGACCTGTGTCGGTCCGTCAGTTGACCTCATGTCGAGTGACCAGTGTCGGTCCATCAGTTGACTTCATGTCGTGTGACCTATGTCGGTCCGTCAGTTGACCTCAGGTCATGTGACCTGTGTCAGTCAGTCAGTTGACCTTAGGTCATGTGACCTGTGTTGGTCCGTCAGTTGACCTCAGGTCATGTGACCTGTGTCGGTACGTCAGTTGACCTCATGCCATGTGACCTGTGTTGGAACATCAGTTGACCTCATGCCGTGTGACCTGTGTCGGTCCGTCAGTTGACCTTATGTCGAGTGACCAGTGTCGGTCCATCAGTTGACTTCATGTCGTGTGACCTATGTCGGTCCGTCAGTTGACCTCAGGTCATGTGACCCGTGTTGGTCCGTCAGTTGACCTCATGTCGTGTGACCAGTGTCGGTCCGTCAGTTGACTTCATGTCATGTGACTTGTGTCGTTTTGTCAGTTGACCTTAGGTCATGTGACCTGTGTTGGTCCGTCACTTGACCTCAGGTCATGTGACCTGTGTTGGTCCGTCACTTGACTTCAGGTCATTTGACCTGTGTCGGTCCGTCAGTTGACCTCATGTCATGTGACCTATGTCGATCCATCAGTTGACCTCATGTCATGTGACCTATGTCAGTCCGTCAGTTGACTTCATGTCGTGTGACCTGTGTCGGTCCGTCAGTTGACCTCAGGTCATGTGACCTGTGTCAGTCCGTCAGTTGACCTCATGTCGTGTGACCTATGTTGGTCCGTCAGTTGACTTCATGTCATGTGACCTGTGTCCGTCCATCAGATGACGGACAACAATAGGTCAAGCATGTTTTAGAACATAGCAATGGGCCACCTGCATGTGCCGGCATGCACCATATATACATGTGCCAAGGACAAGGAGAGAGACAGTACTTGTAAGCAAAATAATTTATTTGACAGAACATCAAAGTTACAGGATAGTCAGCACAGCAGAATAAGACAATTTTATGCATAAAATTGTTCTGGAGCAGACAAAGCTTTCCGTTCAGTGGATGTCCCAAAATGTTCAACTGTGAGATAACTTCAGGGTCTGTTATGTGTGAATTCAGGTCAGGGCCTCTCTTCTGACTAAGGGGGGAAGTGCAAGCAGAGTCTTACTTACCTGGTGGAAACATTGGAATGCAGTCTGTGCAGTTTGGTGTGGTGGGGGTGTCTGAGTTGTGTGCACACATATTTATAACAAAAGGCAGTTAATGGCCCACTAATGGTTGGTTTGGACTAAGGGTCTTTTGACCCTCTTTCAGGACTTCTGGGGGGAGGTCGAAAATCCTGGGACTTCTAGTGTTAAACACTTGTTTTAATATTAGCCACAACATATTTATAAAACTACCACAAACTGACACAGTATGGAGTGAAAACAAAATACTTTTATTTTATTTTTTGTAACTTCTGAATTATAAGCATCGTAGATGCACCATACACATACTTTCTTTTTGAGATGTTAGGTGCAGAAAATCTGCAGGTTCCTTCAAAGTTGTGTTATGTGCAAAGCAACAAATAAAAAGAAAAACATAAATTTTAACAACAGAAATATCTGAATAAGTTTGTAAAACATCTTTATTATTTCAGTGAACAGGTTTACAACTTTTCTCATGAGATGGTAAATAATAACTCATTCAGTATTTCAGTTTTTATACAGAACTTAAACTCAGTCTGTGTTTGGTGGCAATAACTTTGAACAGAAAGGATTTTAGGTTAACAAACAGGGTCCAAAATTCTGGCTGGAAACACTGAAAAAAAAAACACACCGTATTTTTCAGACTATAAGGTGCATTAAGCAAAACAAAACAGTTAGATAAGTCAAACTTTATTCAAGTCATTCACAGTAACCACATAAAATTGGTTCAAGGTCATTAAGCACAGCTGTAATTAATACATAAGGTGCACCTGATTATAAGGCTCACTGTCGATTTTTGAGAAAATCAATGGATTTTAACTGCACCTTATAGACCTAAAAATACGGTAATTAAATAAGGGCCACTTTGGAGATGATTGATTCATGCTTTCAAACAGATTATTGTGAGTCAGTAAAATATTACCATCTGTTAATAAAACCCTTGTAATGTGGTGTTCCTCTAGTGAAGCAGACTCACTTTTTTAGTTAAATCAAGTGCTGTTCATTCATCCCACCTTTATTTAGACAGATACTGTAAGTCACATTGAGCCTCTAAGACTCATTTACTAGTGAGATCTGCTTAGACAGACAAAAAGTAATGAAATTAGACACATTGTACCATATTTATATGTTAATTTTCAAACATTTAAGAGCTATGAGCGTCAGTGTTTGTTACATTTATCTGAATACGTTAAAGTACAGCAAATATGTACTGTATAATGAGCCGGATTCAGTGTGTAGGAACACATCAAAGTTTTTCTACCATCAACTTTTATTATTTTGATACTTTGAAAGTATGACTGACTATCATTCCCAAAGTTGGACTGGAAGGAATCATCCATCCATTATCTTTTACTCGCTTCTTCCATTTTGGGTCACGGGGGTCGCCGTGCCCATGTCCAGAAATCACTGTGCGAGAGGTGGGGGACACGCTGGACGGGTCTCCAGTCCATCACGGTGACATAGAGACAGATGAGACAAACAAACATTCACTCTCTCACTCTCACCTAGGGACAATTTAGAGTTACCAATCAGTCTAACATGCATGTTCTTGGTCTGTGGGAGGAAACCGGAGGACCCGGAGACAACCCATGCATGCACGGAAAGAACATGCAAACTCCCCCCAGAAAGACCCCCTGCCAGTGTT